>JAUESO010000508.1:0-56197 GCA_030914385.1 Drosophila antonietae | reverse complement strand
GTTGGAATAGATTGGAATGATTATTGCCTGAAGATTTATTTATTCGATTTAAGCAATGGATGCTGCAAATAGAAAAGTAAAAGACTTAAAATAGAAAGATGCTATTCGCCTTATTTTCTAACTAAAGGAATTAATGTGGAGTTGCATATATTTGTAGATGCAAGTGAGCAGGCATTTGCTGCAGTTTGCTTATTGGAGAATAATGGTAAAGAATCACATTATTGTCATATTTGTTGTCAGGAAAATCGAGATGTGCTCCTTTAAAAACACTTATCGATACCTAGACTCGAATTACAGGCTGCAGTACTAGGAACGAGACTCAGAAGCTCAATTATGGAGTGTCACGACATTAGCATACGACGATCATGTATTGTGGACAGACTCTGAGACGGTTCTGTCATGGATTAGCTCTGATCAACGACAGTATAAACCATTCGTGGCTCATCGAATAGGCGAAATCCTGGAAACTACTGGTAAAGACAGCTGGCGGTGGGTTCCACCAACATGAATGTTGCTGATATTGCTACGAGGGCACACAAAACTTTGAACTACGTGCCGATGGGCTGTGAACATCAGGTCCCACATTTCTACAACAAGATGAATCACTTTGGCCAGCGCAGAAAATAGATTACACAAACGAGGAAGCACCAGAACTTCGTAAGCATATATTAACGATATCGATAATTACTGTGATCGATATACAGCGTTTCTCAAACTATATGCGCTTGAAACGTACTGTAGGTTGGATAGTAAGATTCATAAATCAACTACGTAAACATAAAGTAAAAAACTCAACAAAGGAACTGACATCAATCGAACTACAGAAAGCAGAGGTCATATTGTGCAAAATGGCAGCAACAACAGAATTTCACCCAGAAATAGACTACTTACAGAAGCATGGAACAGTATCAAAGAAAAGCAATATACACTCATTAGCCCCCACACTTTATGATCAGGGCTAATAATTGTACACGGAAGAATTGGTTACGCTAACAGCAGTTTCGAAAAGTACACGAGAACCCATAATTTACCAAAAGATAATTTGATTACAAAATTAATTGTACAACAATATCCACAAACGTTTCATCACCAAAATAATGAATTGATTATTGCAGAAGTTAGACAAAAATTTTGGATCCCATGCTTACGTAGTGCTGTCAGACAAGCTAAGAAAGAAACTGTCAATACTGTAAAATAGAAATGCAAAGCCGATATCGCGTATATGGGGCGGGGCAGCTACCAATAGACCGTGTGACACCTTACATGAGACCGTTTTCATATACGGGACTGTATTACTTTGGACCAGTGATGGTAACTGTTGGGACGGCATCGGGAAAAAAGATGGTCGCGTTGTTCACATGTTTGACAGTAAGAGCGGTTCACTTGGAGTTAGCCGAAAATCTGTCTACAGATGCATGTATATTATGTATACGAAACTTCGTAAATAGGCGAGGCATTCCCGTACGCATTCGGTCAGATATGGGAACCAACTTTGTGGGGGCTGATAATGAGATACGAAATGTTAAAGACATATTCGACTTTGAAAAATATCCAGTCAAATTGGCCAATAAAGGCATTCAATGGGAGTTTAATTGTCCAGCAAATCCAGCTCTGGTGGCTGCTGAACGTTTAGTTAATCAACCAAACGCGTATTGGCGGTGACTTTAAAGCAACAGGCACCACATGTTGAACTTTGAGAAGTTTTACTTATCGAAGCAGAAATAATCATTAACAGTAGACACTAACACATGTAGCAGTCGACATTGACGATCCGCAGCCATTGACGCCGAATCATTTTCTATTGAATACATCGAACTCTACTCAGACACCTGGAGATATCAGCAATTATCCGCATCGAAAACAATATCGGATTTCCTAAGAACTGAAAAACAAATTTCGGAAGCAATGGATAAGAGAGTATTTGCCAACTCTGACAAGACGCACGAAGTGGAACTTGAAGACAAACCCCTATACAAATAGGGGACGTTGTGTTAATATGTGAAGACAATCAGCCGAGAGGCAGTTTTAAGAAAGGCATCGTAATCAACACCTTTTTCAGCAAAGGATGGAGTCATACGTATAGCGGAGGTGAAAACAGCAACTGGTATCTTAAAGCGTCCCGTATCTAAATTAGCTATTCTTGATGTTATTGGTAAAACTGCCACGTAGTTTTACGGGTGGGCGGGATGTTGTGAACTAGATTCATTCCAAGCCAATTGTTGTTTTGTAGCCTGTAAGCTATCGAGGGATCGCAGCCCTGGGTTTCCAGCTCGATACGTCGATACTTTAGTCTGAAAAAGAGCCGAAGAGGCGGCCGTTCAAGATATAAAATTAAACACAAAAATAAAAAAATCATAAAAAATGCACGAAAATAGACAAAATTAGAGCGAAAATAATTTTGAAAGATCGTGAATTGGTGTATTTTATATATAGTCCATAAAGTTTAAGTTTGTTATGATATATATAAACGATACAGTTGTAAATATGTTATTTGTATCTGGATACAGAACAGTCGTGGTCAGCAAGTGTCGCCCACACGAGTCGAAGAACGGCTTATGCCGCACCGAGGCGAGGCGGCTTGCTGGGTGGCATCTCAGAGGGGACTGAGATGGTAACTCCAACAACAATTTTTGAAAGCGATGATTGCTGATCCGTAATTTTTTTTGGTTGTGCTACAGTGGATGTTATTGTAGTATTAATGGTATTAAATATTATAATATGACGTTCTATTTCCTTAATGATCTTGTGGGGATCTGGCAACACTCTCATTAGTATCGATATTTCGATAGTATATAAGCTACTCTCAGATGTACATTCTCACCATTAATTTTAAATTTTATCATCACGAACTTTTAACATAAGAAGCTTGGCGGATCGTCTTTTTATCATCAGTGCCTGTAAAAATAATTAGTCAAAATAAACTATCAAAATAGTATGGATGATTAATGTCTTATACTTTTCACATATATAAACGTTAATCCCCATAAATGGTGACCCCCGAACCCATAAACAGTGACACGCGCCGCGAAAATCCATTGGCTTTTCAGTGAACAAGTTCTTGATTAGCAGCACACGCTGATAATCACATAAATTACATACATTTTAAATACTCAATTTACAACCTGAGTGATCTAAATCAAGTTTTTACAAACAAAAAGGTGAATTTCGTTGTCTGATTGCAGCTTCTTGACACACACACACACACACACACACACACATACACACGCAACATACAAATTCTCGTGTGAACCAACTAATTTTCGTGAACCAACTACTTCTCGTGAAACCAACTACGCACACATAGTGAACGCACGCTATTTCAGAATCTCTCGTAAATCAACTACGTCACAAGATGACCGATGAAGAAAACTCAACAGAAGCCGGGATAAGCACAGAGAATACTTCCAGCATTAATTCTATTTTAAGCAAAATGCCATTCCCTCAACTAAATTCAATAACCTCATTGAAATGTTTGTCAACTCGAAGGCTGGTTTTCGCTGCAGGGCAGTGACCATCCGTAAAGAACATGAGAAGTACACTGCCGTTTTTACGTACGCAGATCCAAAATATCTGGAGCAAGTGCATGAGCTTGTAATGAACGAGCCATCTTCAAATCCATACACCACACTTAAACAAGCGATTCTTGCCAAATTCGCAGAATCGGAAATGGTTCGTCTCGATAAGCTTGGCACTGGACTTTCAACTCGGCGATGGACGCCGTAGCCATCTGGTAAGTCAACTACAACAAACAAATGCCACTAATGACTGTTGTTCGTCGTTATTGGATCAAACGATTACCACCTGCAGCTCGAGCTGTCATCGTCGGAATCCTCCAAAATGCACCAAACACCCCACTCAGCCAACTTGCAACAACAGCTGATGCTGTCAACAGCTGATGCTGTTTGCGTCGTCCGTTCACATGGAATTTCACCATAGCAGACACTACAATATCAATCATAGGATCAGACTTCTTACAGCACTTCAACCTTCTCGTCGATATAAAGCAAGGAAAGTTAATCGATGCGCAAACACTACTTGCACGTAGCGGCATCTGCAGTCTACGATCGCTAGCAACTATTAAAACAATTGACACATCCTCTCAGTTCGCCAAGTTATTGGAAGAATTTAAGGACATCACTCAGCTCAACTCTGCAGCACCCAAACCCTCAGCATCGGATGTTACGCACTGCATCGACACCAAAGGTCCTCCCACTTTGCAAAGCCACGTCGACTAACTCCAGACAAATACAAAGCAGCAAAAGCCGAATTCGCCAACCATCAAAAAGCTCTATATGTATCTCCCTTACACATGGTACGCAAGTCCACAGGTGACTGGCGACCATGTGGCGACTATAGAGCCCTAAACTCTCAGACAGTTACAGATCGATACCCGTTACCTCACATTCAAGACTGCACCCATATTTTCTATGGCAAGAATATATTTTCAAAATTGCCTTTCATCAAATTCCAATATAATTCCGAATTCCAAATTCCAAGCGATATTCCGAAGACAGCTATACCCACACCTTTTGGTCTATTCGAATTCACATATATGACTTTGGGTTATGTAACGCCGCTCAAACATTCCAACGCTACATGGATACCACATTTAGAGATATGGATTTCGTCTTCGTCTACATTGACGACATAGATGTAGCTTCAGAAAACGAGGTACAACATAGAATCCATCTACGTCGGGTTTTTGAACGACTTCGACGGTGAGTATCACCTTACCGTCAATCCTGGCAAATGTCGTTATGGCCAACCCTCAATCAAATTTCTGGGACACAACGTTGACTCCAACGGCATTACACCTCTGCCTGGAAAAGTCAAGACAATAATCGATTTTCCATTGCCCAAAGTTGCAAAGGAACTACGACGTTTTCTGGCAATGATAAATTTTTATAGAAGATTCTTGCCAAAAGCCATCACACATCAAGCACCACTGGTACAACCCATCCCAGGAAACAAGAAGAACGATTCTTCACCTATATCCTGGACCGAAGATGCCATCAAAGACTTTGATGAATGCAAACAATATTTAGCCCCTGAACTTTGCTTGTGCATCCATCACCAGACGGTAGTCTCTCACTCAGCACGGACGCAAGCGACACAGCAGTTGGCGCTGTGCTTCATCAAATTATACAAGAAGAACGCCAGCCACTAGGATTCTTCAGCGTTAAGCTCACAGACGCACAACGCAAATACAGTACTTACAACCGTGAGTTGCTTGCCATCTATCTTAGCATAAAACATTTTCGCTACATGATAGAAGGACGAATATTCCACGTCCACACGGATCATAAGCCATTAGTTTACGCTTTTACGCAAAAGCCTGAAAAAGCATCACCTCGCCAACTTCGTCAATTGGATTTCATCAGCCAATTCACCACATCAATTCAACACATATGTAGCTGGTACTGAAAACACAACAGTAGATTCATTATCTCGCATATCGGCAGTAGATTCAGTTATCGACAATCATCGATCGCTACACCAAGTGGCCCGAAGCTGTTCCTATTGAGGATATACAAGCCGAAACCGTTGCAGCAGCATTAATTAACACGTGGATCTCTCGTTTTGGAGTTCCAGTGCGCATAACTACAGATCAAGGAAGACAGTTGGAGTCTAGACTCTTCATGGAACTATCACGACTCCTTGGCATTAACCAATCATCGAGCGTTGGCATCGCACTCTCAAAGCATCAATTATGTGCCAAAATAGGAGCGGGTGGCCCAACAAATTGCCCATCATATTGTTAGGACTACGATCAGAATATAAGTCCGACATTCAAACCACAGCCTCACAACTTGTCTATGGCACAACGCTACGCCTTCCTGGACAATTTTTCCACATAAATGACCATTTTCAACCTCAAACTGAATTCGCGCAAGAACTCACAAGGATTATGAGTGACTTGCAACCAGTCCCAACAGCCAATCATGACATTTCTATGCCATTCGTCTTCAAAGATTTAGCAGAATCGACACACGTTTTCCTACGTAATGACACGGTACGCGAGTCATTGCAACCACCATACGATGGCCCTTTTGAAGTAAAAAGCAAACAGTCAAAGTTCTTCAATATTATCATCAAGGGACGAGATACAAAGGTTTCCATTGACCGCCTCAAGCCTGCCTACATCGAGTCAGAAGAACACACCACACCTACTCCATCATCATCACCTATACCACCGCCAGTACCTCAACAGATAACTAACCAACAGACTGGAAGACCTCGCCGCACAATTAGACTTCCCGTTCGCTTCACAACTTGAAGTCTAGGAGGGAGTACTGTGGCGATCTGGCAACACTCTCATTAGTATCGATATATTCGATAGTATATAAGCTACTCTCAGATGTACATTCTCACCATTAATTTTAAATTTTATCATCACTAACTTTAAATATAAGAAGCTTGGCGGATCGTCTTTCTTATCATCAGTGCGTGTAAAAATAATTAGTCAAAATAAACTATCAAAATAATATGGATGATTAATGTCTTATACTTTTCACATATAAAACGTTAATCCCCATAATCTCTTGGTTGCCGATATCTTTGATGTCGCATGTTGTTATTTCTTCATTTAGAATACCTCTTAGGCATTCTTGGTTGGTTTTTGGTGTTGTGTCGTCTTCGCAGATGTAGGTTTGATGAACATTGGGGCTTTTGTCTGTTAATTGTTTAATTAGGCCAACTTGGTTGTGTATTACATATTTTGATAATATTAGTATTTGGTCTTATTAATAGGGAGAGGAATAATGTATAGTAATTCATAATTGTTTTTATCAAATATTGGTATGTTAATTCTAAAGGTTACAGTTTTTTCTTTAAATATTGTGTCTACGTAATAATCTATACAAATGTTCTTCGGAATTAGTGACAAAGTTTTGTTCATCTATTATTTTTTTTTAAATTTGCATCTCTTCTTCTGTTAAGATACATTTTTGTATTACATTTAGTTTTATTAATAGGATGCTTTCTGCTATATTATTAATGTGGTTGTACAATATGTCAATATTAAAATTGATTCTAGATATGTATTGTAATAGATGAATTTCGTTATGTTCATCGTTTAATGTCTTCAAAATATTGTTTTTATAATTCTTAATAAATAGGTTTATATTTTCTTGTTCCATATTAATATGATCGGTAATGTTTTTGAATCTTATTGTTATATCATTATTGATAATATTTTGTCGATTTATATTCTTAATTATTTGTCTTTCGTTTTCTTCTAGCTTGTTAAATTTGTTTGTAATAATTGTTTCGTCCGTTGCGTCCATGTTACCCGTGACTACTTTAATTACGTTTCCTAGTCCGTTTATTAACCCTCTTTTATTTCTGTTTTTTGGTAATAATGCATTAATTATACCCTGAACCCATTGAAAATGGGAATTCAGGGTATAATGGTTTTGTGAAAATGTATGTAACAGGCAGAAGGAGACGTCGCAGACCCCATAAAGTATATATATTCTTGATCAGCATAAAAAAATAAGTTGATCTAGCCCTGTCCGTCTGTCCGTCCGTCCGTCCGTCCGTCCGTATGAACGCCGAGGTTTCGGAAACTACAAAAGCTAGAGAGCTGTAATTGCACATGAACCCTCGTATGTTACCTACGCAAGTCGAGTTTATTTGGTTTTTTCGATAACTCGTCCCATTTCCAAATTATCGATAAAAATCGAAAATTCGTTTACATTTTTTAGGTTTTTTGGGTATAACTTCTACACCGTTTTAGCTAGAGACTTAAACTTTATATATTTAGATAGATATTATGAATACACAGATTTCGTAATTTTTAGATTTTTGATGCCACGCCCCCTTCGCCCCCAATTTGAAAAAAAAACGCATTTCAAATACTAGAGACTTCCAATTTGGCACATAGATAAATTAAGATCATGAAGATCGTCCATCTAGAAATGGAGTTATAAGCGTCCAAAGTTCAGCCCAACCCATCCCTCAGCCAAGGCAGCAACTGCGCAGTTAGCAGAGCGCGCGCTTATAAGTACGTAAAGAAGAAGAGTATCACTTTTTTGCAGGATTCAGGGTATCTCGTAGTCGAGCCGTCTCGACTAGGGCCTTCTTACTTGTTTCCCTTTGGATACAAAGTATAAAAAGACGAAATAATAATGTGCCCACTATCATGCCCAAAGAGGTAGATAGGATATATGAATATAAAAATAATTACTCCTCAAGCACACAGAACAGAGGACAAATACATAATGTGGTTTCAGAACCACAACTGCATAATTATAACGAACAGGAAACCTTCCATGCAAAAGCCTCAAACAACAATCAGGGTACCTAATCAATAAATACTTAGGATCACCCCTCCCCTATATCGTGTTACATCTTTCGTTACATTTCGCACAACAGCCTATCACCCGCAAGCAAATGGAATCATCGAGCGTTGGCATCGCACTCTCAAAGCATCAATTATGTGCCAAAATAGGAGCAGGTGGCCCAACAAATTGCCCATCATATTGTTAGGACTACGATCAGAATATAAGTCCGACATTCAAACCACAGCCTCACAACTTGTCTATGGCACAACGCTACGCCTTCCTGGACAATTTTTCCACATAAATGACCATTTTCAACCTCAAACTGAATTCGCGCAAGAACTCACAAGGATTATGAGTGACTTGCAACCAGTCCCAACAGCCAATCATGACATTTCTATGCCATTCGTCTTCAAAGATTTAGCAGAATCGACACACGTTTTCCTACGTAATGACACGGTACGCGAGTCATTGCAACCACCATACGATGGCCCTTTTGAAGTAAAAAGCAAACAGTCAAAGTTCTTCAATATTATCATCAAGGGACGAGATACAAAGGTTTCCATTGACCGCCTCAAGCCTGCCTACATCGAGTCAGAAGAACACACCACACCTACTCCATCATCATCACCTATACCACCGCCAGTACCTCAACAGATAACTAACCAACAGACTGGAAGACCTCGCCGCACAATTAGACTTCCCGTTCGCTTCACAACTTGAAGTCTAGGAGGGAGTACTGTGGCGATCTGGCAACACTCTCATTAGTATCGATATATTCGATAGTATATAAGCTACTCTCAGATGTACATTCTCACCATTAATTTTAAATTTTATCATCACTAACTTTAAATATAAGAAGCTTGGCGGATCGTCTTTCTTATCATCAGTGCGTGTAAAAATAATTAGTCAAAATAAACTATCAAAATAATATGGATGATTAATGTCTTATACTTTTCACATATAAAACGTTAATCCCCATAATCTCTTGGTTGCCGATATCTTTAATGTCGCATGTTGTTATTTCTTCATTTAGAATACCTCTTAGGCATTCTTGGTTGGTTTTTGGTGTTGTGTCGTCTTCGCAGATGTAGGTTTGATGAACATTGGGGCTTTTGTCTGTTAATTGTTTAATTAGGCCAACTTGGTTGTGTATTACATATTTTGATAATATTAGTATTTTGGTCTTATTAATAGGGAGAGGAATAATGTATAGTAATTCATAATTGTTTTTATCAAATATTGGTATGTTAATTCTAAAGGTTACAGTTTTTTCTTTAAATATTGTGTCTACGTTAATAATCTATACAAATGTTCTTCGGAATTAGTGACAAAGTTTTGTTCATCTATTATTTTTTTTTAAATTTGCATCTCTTCTTCTGTTAAGATACATTTTGGTATTACATTTAGTTTTATTAATAGGATGCTTTCTGCTATATTATTAATGTGGTTGTACAATATGTCAATATTAAAATTGATTCTAGATATGTATTGTAATAGATGAATTTCGTTATGTTCATCGTTTAATGTCTTCAAAATATTGTTTTTATAATCTCTTATATAAAAATAAGTCGGGTTTTCTGTTCTGATGATTCTTAGCTCCAAACGCACTAACCGATTTCCACGGTTTTGCATTTGTTTGAAAGTTCACGGGATCCATGAGGTTAGAAGATAAGAAAAACATAAAAATAAGTTGGACTTCCCTTCCTGACGGTACAAATTCAGCTCATAACACTCTGTTCAGTTAATTTCATTTCATTATGTTTTTTCAAACGCTTAGTTCACTATGACGCTTACGTAAAATCGGTACTGTGAAATTGGGTATTTGAGATTAAAGTTATTCGTTTCCTAACAGTTCGTTTGGCGTTCATTCGATTCAATCAGGCAAAGCTACGAACTGAGGACTATATACACTTGCGTGATGCAATTCATTCAGATGGTAATGTTCAGGATATTGGACGCCTGACTTATGGACTTATGGAACTCCGGATTTATTTATTACGTTCACATGCAATCCGAAGTGGAGGGAAATTGAACGTGAGTTGGACCCGGGCCAAAAACCGCCAGATCGCCATGACATAATCGCCAGAGTCTTTAAGCAAAAACTCAAAGTTATGATGGATGTTCTTAGTAAGTATAGAGTTTTTGGTGACACACGTTGTCATATGTACTCGGTGGAATGGCAGAAGCGTGGACTACCGCATGCGCACATCCTAATTTGGTTGCAGAACAATTTACATTCAAATGAAGTGGATGACATAATATCAGCAGAAATTCCCGACCCAGTCACTGATCCCCATCTACACGACATTGTGACGACTCAGATGGTCCATGGACCGTGCGGTGCATTAAATCCATTATCGCCTTGCATGGCTGATGGAAAGTGCACAAAACGATATCCGCGACCGTTAGTTGCTGAAACAGTCACAGGGAACGATGGATATCCAGTTTATCGTCGACGTTCAAAAGAAGATAATGGTCGAACTATCAAAGTTAAAGTTAAAAATCAAGAGATTGAGATCGGAAATGAGTTCATTGTACCATATTGCCCGCTGCTATCACGAATTTTCGAAGCACATGTGAATGTTGAGAGTTGTCATTCGGCCAAGTCAGTAAAATATTTGTGCAAGTACGTTACAAAAGGCAGCGACATGGCTGTGTTTGGTATTGCGTCGGAAAATGCGAATGACGAAATCAGTAGCTTCCAAATAGGCAGATACGTCAGTACTAATGAAGCTCTGTGGCGATTATTCTCATTTCAAATTCATGAAAGATATCCCACAGTTGTACATTTAGCAGTGCATTTGGAAAATGGACAAAGAGTTTACTTCACTGAGGGTAATGCGGCACAACGAGCTGAGAGACCACCATCGACAACATTGACTAGCTTCTTTGCAATGTGTGAAGCAGATCCATTCGCTGCGACGCTTATGTACGTTGAAATGCCCAAGTATTAGACTTTGAATCAATCAAGAAAGCAATTCCAACGTCGCAAACAAGGAACCGTAGTTCCAGATTGGTAATGTTCAGGATATTGGACGCCTGACGATTCTCCCATCATCTTACAGTGGAAGCCCACGCCACATGCACGAATACGCTCAAGACGCTATGACGTACACTTGCGGATTCAGTTGTTTCCTCAAACGCGTACCAAATACGAACGCTGTTCGCAATTATCATCACCACATGTTTCCCTTCACAACCAATCCAGTTATGGAACAAATACAAAGACGACATATGTGAAGATATCTTGCATCACTTGCGCATTCGAACGAACAATCCCGACATGCAAATAACCGATGAAATCTACAATGAAGGATTGATTCTGATTGAGGATCAATGCTTGACTATTGGAAATAAGCTACTGATTGAAGTAGGAATGATTGCGCCAAATCGATCGATGCACGATACATTTAACCAAGAAATAAATCGAGAGCTGCAATACAATGTTGATACATTGCAGGAATTCGTTCAAAAAAATGTGCCGTTGCTGAATGAACAGCAAAAACATGTATACGAAACATTAATGCAAGCGATGGACAATAATACTGGTGGTCTATTCTTCCTGGACGCACCTGGAGGAACAGGGAAAACATTTATCATTTCATTGATTTTGGCCACTATTCGCTCAAGATGTGACATAGCTTTAGCGTTAGCATCATCTGGAATTGCGGCGACTCTTCTAGATGGCGGTCGTACTGCACATTCTGCACTTAAGTTGCCACTCAATTTAAACACAATTGATACTCCAACATGTAATATTTCCCGATCCAGTGCAATGGGAAAATTGTTGAAGCAATGTAAGCTCATTGTTTGGGATGAGTGCACAATGGCACATAAGAAATCACTTGAAGCAGTTAACTTCACACTGAAGGATCTTCAACGAAATAATAACATCTTTGGCAATTTGATGATTTTGTTGGTAGGCGATTTCAGGCAGACGTTGCCAGTAATACCCCGTGGAACGCCTGCAGATGAATTGAATGCTTGCCTGAAGGCATCACTTTTGTGGAATAACGTAAAAATATTATCGCTAACCACTAATATGAGAGTTCAACTTCAAAATGATCAAAGTGCTGCACTATTTTCCAAGCAATTGTTAGCTATTGGAAATGGAGAAGTCCCAGTTGATGCGACAACTGGATTAATTACTCTTACCAACGACTTTTGCCGATTTGTAGACTCTCAATTAGCTCTTATTGAAAATGTTTTTCCCAAACATTAGTGAGAATTATCAGAATTATGCTTGGTTAAGTCAATGAGCAATTCTCGCCGCAAAGAATAATGATGTACACGCATTGAATTTCATCATTCAATCAAAAATCGATGGCTATTTGGTGACATATAAATCCGTTGATTCCATAACAAATCCCGATGATGTAGTAAATTATCCAACGGAGTTTTTGAACTCTCTGGAGTTACCAGGATTTCCACCACATAACTTGCAACTCAAAGTTGGTTCACTTATTATGATATTGCGTAATTTGAATCCACCGCGACTTTGCAACGGTACTCGGCTTGCGGTGAAAAGACTTATGCCGAATTTGATTGAGGCAACCATTATTAACGGAAAATACGCAGGTGAAAATGTATGTATTCCTCGAATTCCAATGATTCCGACTGATCTTCCGTTTGAATTCAAACGTTTGCAATTTCCGGTTTGCCTTGGATTCGCAATGACAATTAACAAGTCGCAAGGCCAATCGCTTAGTGTTTGCGGGATCAATTTAGAAAATCATTGTTTTTCACATGGGCAGCTATACGTTGCGTGTTCACGAGTTGGGAAACCATCCTCTTTGTTTGTGTTAACGTCAGATCAAAAAACAAAAAATGTGGTTTACCAACGAGCACTTCAATGAAAGGGATAATTTGCGGACACGCTTTGATTTTGGATTCACTTTCAGAGAAGTTCAACTAAATTTCATTTTTGTAATCAAAATGAATTCATTACTGTTGTGAAATGAAATACAGTTTTTCTTTTTCAAATATCAAAAAAAAAAAAAAATTATCTTCATCTTTTAATCCACAAACGGAATGTTACAAAAAACGAATCCATCTGGTGGCGAAGCGGAGTTCGCCTGGTTTTCTAGTTCTTAATAAATAGGTTTATATTTTCTTGTTCCATATTAATATGATCGGTAATGTTTTTGAATCTTATTGTTATATCATTATTGATAATATTTTGTCGATTTATATTCTTAATTATTTGTCTTTCGTTTTCTTCTAGCTTGTTAAATTTGTTTGTAATAATTATTTCGTCCGTTGCGTCCATGTTACCCGTGACTACTTTAATTACGTTTCCTAGTCCGTTTATTAACCCTCTTTTATTTCTGTTTTTTGGTAATAATGCATTAATTATACCCTGAACCCATTGAAAATGGGAATTCAGGGTATAATGGTTTTGTGAAAATGTATGTAACAGGCAGAAGGAGACGTCGCAGACCCCATAAAGTATATATATTCTTGATCAGCATAAAAAAATAAGTTGATCTAGCCCTGTCCGTCTGTCCGTCCGTCCGTCCGTCTGTATGAACGTCGAGATTTCGGAAACTACAAAAGCTAGAGAGCTGAAATTTCACATGAACACTCGTATGTTACCTACGCAATACGAGTTTATTTTGTTTTTTTTCGATAACTCGTCCCATTTCCAAATTATCGATAAGAAATCGAAAATTCGTTTACATTTTTTAGGTTTTTTGGGTATAACTTCTACACCGTTTTAGCTAGAGACTTCATATATTTAGATAGATATTATGGATACGCAGATTTTGTAGTTTTCAGATTTTGGATGCCACGCCCCCTTCGCCCCTAATTTGGAAAAAAACGCATTCCAAATACTAGAGATTTGCAATTTGGCACATAGGTAGATTTAGATCCTCTTGATCTACTCTGAAAATTTCATGAAGATCGTCTATTTAGAAATGGAGTTATTAGCGTCCAAAGTTCAGCCCAACCCACCCCCAAGCCACGGCAGCAACTGCGCAGTTAGCAGAGCGCGCGCCTCTAAGTGCTTAAAGAAGAAGAGTATCCGTTTTTTGCAGGGTTCAGGGGATTTCGTAGTCGAGCAGTCTCGACTAGAGCCTTCTTACTTGTTTTATGTTTTACTTGTGTTAATTATACCCTGAGCCCATTAAAAATGGGAAATCAGGGTATAATGGTTTTGTTAAATGTATGTAACAGGCAGAAGGAGGTGTGGCAGACCCCATAAAGTATATATATTCTTGATCAGGGTGACGAGAAAAGTTGATATAGCCATGTCCGTCGATTTCCGAAGATACAAAAGCTAGAGAGTTCATTCTTTTTGTGTTAGGTCCGTATATTGCACGCGCAGTACGAGTTTGTTTCAGAAATTCGATAACTTGTATATTTGCAAAGTTATCGATAAACGAATTTATCGGGAACCAGTTATAAAATTCTAGCTAATTCATTTTTAGAGTTAGGGTCTCCAGGTCTTCATATATATAGACACTAAATTAATACAATTTCGGTTTTTGTCAGATTTTGGATTCCGGTACCCACTTCGCCCCACCACCGCCAAATGTGTGAAAAATGCATTTCAAATACTAGAGACATGCAGTTTGGTTTAGCATATAGATATGAATATCATAATCATAATCTAAAGAAATCAATACGATTGTTAATCTAGAAACAGAATTATTAATCATCAAAGTTTTCTCATCAAAACCCATGCGACGAAGCAACAAAGCAGCGAGACAGCAAGACGCTTGCAATGCTTACACACATACAGGCGTACAAGCATAGATCAGCGTGTGTGTGTGTTCGTGTTTTTGCATTTATAGTTTCTTACGCGTGGAGAATCGAAACGAAGCATTCTTGGAATATGATTCGTTCGAAGAAGGACTCAGGGGATTTCGTAGTCGAGCAATCTCGACTACAGCTTTCTTACTTGTTTCTTAGAATTTACTTAATTTTGGATTTATGGATCTTCTGGTTTTTCTTAGAGATA
The DNA here is from genome assembly GCA_030914385.1 of Drosophila antonietae. NCBI lineage: Eukaryota > Metazoa > Arthropoda > Insecta > Diptera > Drosophilidae > Drosophila > Drosophila antonietae. The sequence goes on along the minus strand of JAUESO010000508.1, from coordinate 40,948 downwards.
AATGTTATACCTGTGTCTTTGGATATTATGTGTTTAGTAAATCTATGAGTTAGTTTGTTCCGTCTATTTTCTTTTCTGAAGATTGTGGCTCCTGTGTCTATGAGAAATTTTAGAGGTTTGTCTGGTGTTAGATGTAACACGATATAGGGGAGGGGTGATCCTAAGTATTTATTGATTAGGTACCCTGATTGTTGTTTGAGGCTTTTGCATGGAAGGTTTCCTGTTTGTTATAATTATGCATTTGTGGTTCTGAAACCACATTATGTATTTGTCCTCTGTTCTGTGTGCTTGAGGAGTAATTATTTTTATATTCATATATCCTATCTACCTCTTTGGGCATGATAGTGGGCACATTATTATTTCGTCTTTTTATACTTTGTATCCAAAGGGAAACAAGTAAGAAGGCTCTAGTCGAGACGGCTCGACTACGAGATACCCTGAATCCTGCAAAAAAGTGATACTCTTCTTCTTTACGTACTTATAAGCGCGCGCTCTGCTAACTGCGCAGTTGCTGCCTTGGCTGAGGGGTGGGTTGGGCTGAACTTTGGATGCTTATAACTCCATTTCTAGATGGACGATCTTCATGATCTTAATTTATCTATGTGCCAAATTGGAAGTCTCTAGTATTTGAAATGCGTTTTTTTTTTCAAATTGGGGGCGAAGGGGGCGTGGCATCAAAAATCTAAAAATTACGAAATCTGTGTATTCATAATATCTATCTAAATATATAAAGTTTAAGTCTCTAGCTAAAACGGTGTAGAAGTTATACCCAAAAAACCTAAAAAATGTAAACGAATTTTCGATTTTTATCGATAATTTGGAAATGGGACGAGTTATCGAAAAAACCAAATAAACTCGACTTGCGTAGGTAACATACGAGTATTCATGTGAAATTTCAGCTCTCTAGCTTTTGTAGTTTCCGAAATCTCGACGTTCATACGGACGGACGGACGGACGGACGGACGGACGGACAGACGGACAGACGAACATGACTATATAAGCTTTTCTCGTCACCCTGATCAAGAATATATATACTCTGAACCCCATTTTCAATGGGTTCAGGGTATAAAAAGTATATTGGGTTTGTGCAATGTCCGTCTTGCTGGTCAGCTGATCAGCAGCTTGTGACAAAACAAAACAATACAATCGCAATTCTTGCAATATGTATACACACTTGGATGTGTATACACGTACAAACATCTGTGTACACATACATACATAATATGTATTACATATATGCATGCATAGAAAAACTGCTTGCCAAGCAGCGTGGCAAATCGGAAAAGTTGTTTTAGTTTTTGCTTAAATGCACAATTCATATGCTTATGTTTATAAATTATTATCAATTGGCAGCAAGTATTTTAAATTAAATATACAAATATAAAAAAATTAAAAAAAAAAAAAAAAAATTTGGAAAAGAAAGTTTTCCGCGGTATTCGAACCCACGCACCTAAGTATAGCTTGCATAGCGCTTACCACCAGCGCCACTCCCTGATATGATCTGTGTTAAATAAAACCAAATAAGGCATTGCTAGAGCGTCTCTGACAAAACTAAAGTAACGATCGAAAAATTCACAATTCAGTCACAATTCTTAGAATATTCTGGCATGCAAACTTTTGTATGCATACATAGAAAATTGTGTGTATACTCGTATAGTGTGTACATGTGTAAATCTGTATGTATGTGTAGGAAAAACGTTTGTTGCTTGCCATGTACGTTTTCTAATTGCCGAAATATTTCGTTAATTAAATGTTTATTAAAAAAATAAGATGCACCTATGGGAACAAAGTATATCGCAGTTAGTTGCGCCTAACTGCAACGTTCTTACTTGTTATACCCTGAACCCATTGAAAATGGGAATTCAGGGTATAACGGTTTTGTGAAAATGTATGTAACAGGCAGAAGGAGACGTCGCAGACCCCATAAAGTATATATATTCTTGATCAGCATAAAAAATAAGTTGATCTAGCCCTGTCCGTCTGTCCGTCCGTCCGTCCGTCCGTCCGTCTGTCTGTCTGTCCGTCTGTGTGAACTTCGAGATTTTGGAAACTACAAAAGCTAGAGAGCTGAAATTTCACATGAACACTCGTATGTTAGCTACGCAGTATGAGTTTATTTTGTTTTTTCGATAACTCATCCCGTTTCCAAATTTTCGATAAAAATTAGAAAATTCGTTTAAATTTTTTAGGGTTTTTGAGCATTACACACCGTTTTAGGTAGAGATTTCAACTTTATATATTTAGATAGATATTATGAATACGCAGATTATGTAATTTTCAGATTTTGGATGCCACGCCCCCTTCGCCACCAATTTGAAAAAAACGAATTTCAAATACTAGAGACTTGCAATTTGGCACATAGATAGATTTAGATACTCTTAATCTATTCTGAAAATTTAATAAAGATCGTCTATCTAGAGATGGAGTTATAAGCGACCAAAGTTCAGCCCAACCCACCCCCAAGCCACAGCAGCAACTGCGCAGTTAGCAGAGCGCGCGCTTATAAGTGCGTAAAGAAGAAGAGTATCACTTTTTTGCAGGGTTCAGGGGATTTCGTAGTCGAGCCGTCTCGACTAGAGCCTTCTTACTTGTTTTTTTATTGTGTTTACCAAGCTTATTAAATGATCAATTGCATTATTGGAAAGATTATGATACGAAAAAAAAAAACGCTATAAGAACGTTTGTTCAAGCATGAACATGCCACTTATATAAACATATTAAAAAATAGGCAATAGTCGATAACCTGCGCGTTATCTGAAGCCAAGTAATAAACATGTCATCCCTTAGCTGCAGCGACCAACGCAGCAAGTAATAAAAATGTAACGCGAGACGTGAGAACGGCTTAGCGATCGAAAAGGGACACTTGACAAACATCTGTGCACTTGTGTGCATGGAATTAATTATAGCCTTCCAGTGCCTGGAAGTATTTTTAAGGTATATAAGCACTAGGATTTTAAGGAATAAACAGTTCAATTGTTGGACTCAAAGAGTTCAGAGGTAGGGCCAAATAACATTTTGGTCCTTCGAGCCTTCTCTGTTGTTTTCCCCCACCAGTGGTAAGAGACACAGAGAAGGAACCAGCGTCTTAATGCTGTGAGTTTTTATAAAAACCTCAGCCTAAGATAAAACATTTAATATATTTCTGTTCTCCCCCATCTGAGGTAAGAGGCAGATAATATATAAATGTATTGCTCAAATTCAAACAAGAGAATTTGTAGTGCTGGTTAAATCCGTATTCCAAAAAAAGAGGAACGGAAAAACAAAATCCATAAGAGAATTTGTAAAAGCTGGTAGATCCGCATCTCCAAAGAAGGGGAGCGGACGATCAATTCCTAAAAGAGAATTGTATCGCCAGTGGAAACGTATCCCCAAATAAGGGGAACGAACGAAAATTGCTCAAATTCACAAAAGAGAATTTGTAGCAATAGAGGGCCTTCATCCCCAAACCAATAGGTTGAAGGATGGCTAAGATGACAGGAGCCTTCGGGAAGACGACGACTCTCATCAACTACGCAGAAGCCGCTTCAGAGATGACTGGACCTTCATCAGGAGAGCGCGCACAAATTCTGGGCCCCATGGCAGGATGTTCAAGCGTGAACATGTGGCACAAATCAAAGCAGATTTGTGCTATTTTGCCAGTAAATCCGTATTCCCACAAATATAAAGGGAACGGACAACTTTAAGTCCAAAAAGGACAACTGAAGTCCAAAGAGGACAACTTAAAAAAAAAAAATTTGCTCAAATTCGGAAATGAGAATTTGTAGCAATAGAGGGTCCGCATGAAGGAAGACTACGATGATAGGAACCTTCGGGAAGATGACAGGACTCTCATCAACCACACAGAAGCCACTTCAGAGACGAGTGGACAATCATCAGGAGGGCAGTTCTGAGCACACACAAATTTTGGGCCCCCTGGCAGTATGTTCAAACATGAACATGCGATAAAAATTAAAATACTAAAAAATTAAAATTTCTCAGCCACCAAATTCAGGCCCCTGGCAGTATGTTCAAGCATGAACATGCCACTTATATAAACATATTAAAAAATAGGCAATAGTCGATAACCTGCGCGTTATCTGAAGCCAGGTAATAAACATGTCACATGAAGCGACAAAAGGGCGCCATGTATAATAGTCTGCGAGACCTAACGGTAGTTTAACTTCCAGCAAAATAAAGAATTACGAATTACAAGAGGTTACGAAACGAAAGTACGATTTATAAGAGGTTTCAAAACGAATCATAAGAGGCAAGATCATGGCCGAGTAGGGAGAAAAATTACTAATTAACGAGGGGGCCAAAATGTATGGGATTTTTACGAATTATCGAAGTTTTTCAAGGGACCAGCAGTTTCTTACGATTTATTGAGGGTTTCGATTTAGCGGGGTACGAATTATCGAGACTCGCCTGTATATATACATATATATAAACACTCATCTAAGGCACACATTTAACAAATTTCCAAACCAAATTTACATAACCAAAGGCATAAATAACTATATATAATATATATAATGAATATGTACATATATATATATATATATTATAATGAATATATACATATATATATATATATATATATATATATATATATATATATACTAGAAAACCAGGCGAACTCCGCTTCGCCACCAGATGGATTCGTTTTTTGTAACATTCCGTTTGTGGATTAAAAGATGAAGATAATTTTTTTTTTTTTTCGATATTTGAAAAAGAAAAAACTGTATTTCATTTCACAACAGTAATGAATTCATTTTGATTACAAAAATGAAATTTAGTTGAACTTCTCTGAAAGTGAATCCAAAATCAAAGCGTGTCCGCAAATTATCCCTTTCATTGAAGTGCTCGTTGGTAAACCACATTTTTTGTTTTTTGATCTGACGTTAACACAAACAAAGAGGATGGTTTCCCAACTCGTGAACACGCAACGTATAGCTGCCCATGTGAAAAACAATGATTTTCTAAATTGATCCCGCAAACACTAAGCGATTGGCCTTGCGACTTGTTAATTGTCATTGCGAATCCAAGGCAAACCGGAAATTGCAAACGTTTGAATTCAAACGGAAGATCAGTCGGAATCATTGGAATTCGAGGAATACATACATTTTCACCTGCGTATTTTTCGTTAATAATGGTTGCCTCAATCAAATTCGGCATAAGTCTTTTCACCGCAAGCCGAGTACCGTTGCAAAGTCGCGGTGGATTCAAATTACGCAATATCATAATAAGTGAACCAACTTTGAGTTGCAAGTTATGTGGTGGAAATCCTGGTAACTCCAGAGAGTTCAAAAACTCCGTTGGATAATTTACTACATCATCGGGATTTGTTATGGAATCAACGGATTTATATGTCACCAAATAGCCATCGATTTTTGATTGAATGATGAAATTCAATGCGTGTACATCATTATTCTTTGCGGCGAGAATTGCTCATTGACTTAACCAAGCATAATTCTGATAATTCTCACTAATGTTTGGGAAAACATTTTCAATAAGAGCTAATTGAGAGTCTACAAATCGGCAAAAGTCGTTGGTAAGAGTAATTAATCCAGTTGTCGCATCAACTGGGACTTCTCCATTTCCAATAGCTAACAATTGCTTGGAAAATAGTGCAGCACTTTGATCATTTTGAAGTTGAACTCTCATATTAGTGGTTAGCGATAATATTTTTACGTTATTCCACAAAAGTGATGCCTTCAGGCAAGCATTCAATTCATCTGCAGGCGTTCCACGGGGTATTACTGGCAACGTCTGCCTGAAATCGCCTGCCAACAAAATCATCAAATTGCCAAAGATGTTATTATTTCGCCGAAGATCCTTCAGTGTGAAGTTAACTGCTTCAAGTGATTTCTTATGTGCCATTGTGCACTCATCCCAAACAATGAGCTTACATTGCTTCAACAATTTTCCCATTGCACTGGATCGGGAAATATTACATGTTGGAGTATCAATTGTGTTTAAATTGAGTGGCAACTTAAGTGCAGAATGTGCAGTACGACCGCCATCTAGAAGAGTCGCCGCAATTCCAGATGATGCTAACGCTAAAGCTATGTCAAATCAATGAAATGATAAATGTTTTCCCTGTTCCTCCAGGTGCGTCCAGGAAGAATAGACCACCAGTATTATTGTCCATCGCTTGCATTAATGTTTCGTATACATGTTTTTGCTGTTCATTCATCAACGGCACATTTTTTTTGAACGAATTCCTGCAATGTATCAACATTGTATTGCAGCTCTCGATTTATTTCTTGGTTAAATGTATCGTGCATCGATCGATTTGGCGCAATCATTCCTACTTCAATCAGTAGCTTATTTCCAATAGTCAAGCATTGATCCTCAATCAGAATCAATCCTTCATTGTAGATTTCATCGGTTATTTGCATGTCGGGATTGTTCGTTCGAATGCGCAAGTGATGCAAGATATCTTCACATATGTCGTCTTTGTATTTGTTCCATAACTGGATTGGTTGTGAAGGGAAACATGTGGTGATGATAATTGCGAACAGCGTTCGTATTTGGTACGCGTTTGAGGAAACAACTGAATCCGCAAGTGTTAAATCATAGCGTCTTGAGCGTATTCGTGCATGTGGCGTGGGCTTCCACTGTAAGATGATGGGAGAATCGTCAGGCGTCCAATATCCTGAACATTACCTGTGGCCAATCTGGAACTACGGTTCCTTGTTTGCGACGTTGGAATTGCTTTCTTGATTGATTCCAAGTGTAATACTTGGGCATTTCAACGTACATAAGCGTCGCAGCGAATGGATCTGCTTCACACATTGCAAAGAAGCTAGTCAATGTTGTCGATGGTGGTCTCTCAGCTCGTTGTGCCGCATTACCCTCAGTGAAGTAAACTCTTTGTCCATTTTCCAAATGCACTGCTAAATGTACAACTGTGGGATATCTTTCATGAATTTGAAATGAGAATAATCGCCACAGAGCTTCATTAGTACTGACGTATCTGCCTATTTGGAAGTTACTGATTTCGTCATTCGCATTTTCCGACGCAATACCAAACACAGCCATGTCGCTGCCTTTTGTAACGTACTTGCACAAATATTTTACTGACTTGGCCGAATGACAACTCTCAACATTCACATGTGCTTCGAAAATTCGTGATAGCAGCGGGCAATATGGTACAATGAACTCATTTCCGATCTCAATCTCTTGATTTTTAACTTTAACTTTGATAGTTCGACCATTATCTTCTTTTGAACGTCGACGATAAACTGGATATCCATCGTTCCCTGTGACTGTTTCAGCAACTAACGGTCGCGGATATCGTTTTGTGCACTTTCCATCAGCCATGCAAGGCGATAATGGATTTAATGCACCGCACGGTCCATGGACCATCTGAGTCGTCACAATGTCGTGTAGATGGGGATCAGTGACTGGATCGGGAATTTCTGCTGATATTATGTCATCCACTTCATTTGAATGTAAATTGTTCTGCAACCAAATTAGGATGTGCGCATGCGGTAGTCCACGTTTCTGCCATTCCACCGAGTACATATGACAACGTGTGTCACCAAAAACTCTATACTTACTAAGAACATCCATCATAACTTTGAGTTTTTGCTTAAAGACTCTGGCGATTATGTCATGGCGATCTGGCGGTTTTTGGCCCGGGTCCAACTCACGTTCAATTTCCCTCCACTTCGGATTGCATGTGAACGTAATAAATAAATCCGGAGTTCCATAATTTTTCACGTACGTCATAGCGTCTTGAGCGTATTCGTGCATGTGGCGTGGGCTTCCACTGTAAGATGATGGGAGAATCGTCAGGCGTCCAATATCCTGAACATTACCATCTGAATGAATTGCATCACGCAAGTGTATATAGTCCTCAGTTCGTAGCTTTGCCTGATTGAATCGAATGAACGCCAAACGAACTGTTAGGAAACGAATAACTTTAATCTCAAATACCCAATTTCACAGTACCGATTTTACGTAAGCGTCATAGTGAACTAAGCGTTTGAAAAAACATAATGAAATGAAATTAACTGAACAGAGTGTTATGAGCTGAATTTGTACCGTCAGGAAGGGAAGTCCAACTTATTTTTATGTTTTTCTTATCTTCTAACCTCATGGATCCCGTGAACTTTCCAACAAATGTAAAACCGTGGAAATCGGTTAGTGCGTTTGGAGTTAAGAATCATCAGAACAGAAAACCCGACTTATTTTTATATAAGAGATTATAAAAACAATATTTTTGAAGACATTAAACGATGAACATAACGAAATTCATCTATTACATACATATCTAGAATCAATTTTAATATTGACATATTGTACAACCACATTAATAATATAGCAGAAGCATCCTATTAATAAAACTAAATGTAATACCAATGTATCTTAACATAAGAGAGATGCAAATTTAAAAAAAATAATAGATGAACAACTTTGTCACTATTCCGAAGAACATTTGTATAGATTATTAACGTAGACACAATATTTAAAGAAAAAACTGTAACCTTTAGAATTAACATACCAATATTTGATAAAAACAATTATGAATTACTATACTTTATTCCTCTCCCTATTAATAAGACCAAAATACTAATATATCAAAATATGTAATACACAACCAAGTTGGCCTAATTAAACAATTACAGACAAAGCCCCAATGTTCACAACCTACATCTGCGAAGACGACACAACACAAAAACCACCAAGAATGCCTAAGAGGTATTCTAAATGAAAAATAACAACATGCGACATTAAAGATATCGGCAACCAAGAGATTATGGGGATTAACGTTTTATATGTGAAAAGTATAAGACATTAATCATCCATATTATTTGATAGTTTATTTTGACTAATTATTTTTACACGCACTGATGATAAGAAGACGATCCGCCAAGCTTCTTAATTTAAAGTTAGTGATGATAAATTTAAATTAATGGTGAGAATGTACATCTGAGAGTAGCTTATATACTATCGAATATATCGATACTAATGAGAGTGTTGCCAGATCGCCACAGTACTCCCTCCTAGACTTCAAGTTGTTGAAGCGAACGGGAAGTCTAATTGTGCGGCGAGGTCTTCCAGTCTGTTGGTTAGTTATCTGTTGAGGTACTGGCGGTGGTATAGGTGATGATGATGGAGTAGGTGTGGTGTGTTCTTCTGACTCGATGTAGGCAGGGCTTGAGGCGGTCAATGGAAACCTTTGTATCTCGTCCCTTGATGATAATATTGAAGAACTTTGACTGTTTGCTTTTTTACTTCAAAAGGGCCATCGTATGGTGGTTGCAATGACTCGCGTACCCGTGTCATTACGTAGGAAAACGTGTGTCGATTCTGCTAAATCTTTGAAGACGAATGGCATAGAAATGTCATGATTGGCTGTTGGGGACTGGTTGCAAGTCACTCATAATCCTTGTGAGTTCTTGCGCGAATTCAGTTGAGGTTGAAAATGGTCATTTATGTGGAAAAATTTGTCCAGGAAGGCGTAGCGTTGTGCCATAGACAAGTGTGGAGGCTGTGGTTTGAATGTCGGACTTATATTCTGATCGTAGTCCTAACAATATGATGGGCAATTTGTTGGGCCACCTGCTCCTATTTTGGCACATAATTGATGCTTTGAGAGTGCGATGCCAACGCTCGATGATTCCATTTGCTTGCGGGTGATAGGCTGTTGTGCGAAATGTAACGAAAGATGTAACACGATATAGGGGAGGGGTGATCCTAAGTATTTATTGATTAGGTACCCTGATTGTTGTTTGAGGCTTTTGCATGGAAGGTTTCCTGTTCGTTATAATTATGCAGTTGTGGTTCTGAAACCACATTATGTATTTGTCCTCTGTTCTGTGTGCTTGAGGAGTAATTATTTTATATTTCATATATCCTATCTACCTCTTTGGGCATGATAGTGGGCACATATTATTTCGTCTTTTTATACTTTGTATCCAAAGGGAACAAGTAAGAAGGCCCTAGTCGAGACGGCTCGACTACGAGATACCCTGAATCCTGCAAAAAAGTGATACTCTTCTTCTTTACGTACTTATAAGCGCGCGCTCTGCTAACTGCGCAGTTGCTGCCTTTGGCTGAGGGATGGGTTGGGCTGAACTTTGGACGCTTATAACTCCATTTCTAGATGGACGATCTTCATGATCTTAATTTATCTATGTGCCAAATTGGAAGTCTCTAGTATTGAAATGCGTTTTTTTTCAAATTGGGGGCGAAGGGGGCGTGGCATCAAAAATCTAAAAATTACGAAATCTGTGTATTCATAATATCTATCTAAATATATAAAGTTTAAGTCTCTAGCTAAAACGGTGTAGAAGTTATACCCAAAAAACCTAAAAAATGTAAACGAATTTTCGATTTTATCGATAATTTGGAAATGGGACGAGTTATCGAAAAAACCAAATAAACTCGACTTGCGTAGGTAACATACGAGGGTTCATGGTGCAATTACAGCTCTCTAGCTTTTGTAGTTTCCGAAACTCGGCGTTCATACGGACGGACGGACGGACGGACGGACAGACGGACAGGGCTAGATCAACTTATTTTTTTATGCTGATCAAGAATATATATACTTTATGGGGTCTGCGACGTCTCCTCTGCCTGTTACATACATTTTCACAAAACCATTATACCCTGAATTCCCATTTTCAATGGGTTCAGGGTATAATTATGCATTATTACCAAAAAACAGAAATAAAAGAGGGTTAATAAACGGACTAGGAAACGTAATTAAAGTAGTCACGGGTAACATGGACGCAACGGACGAAACAATATTACAAACAATTTAACAAGCTAGAAGAAAACGAAAGACAAATAATTAAGAATATAAATCGACAAAATATTATCAATAATGATATAACAATAAGATTCAAAAACATTACCGATCATATTAATATGGAACAAGAAATATAAACCTATTTATTAAGAATTATAAAACAATATTTTGAAAGACATTAAACGATGAACATAACGAAATTCATCTATTACAATACATATCTAGAATCAATTTTAATATTGACATATTGTACAACCACCTTAATAATATAGCAGAAAGCATCCTATTAATAAAACTAAATGTAATACAAAAATGTATCTTAACAGAAGAAGAGATGCAAATTTAAAAAAAAATAATAGATGAACAAAACTTTGTCACTAATTCCGAAGAACATTTGTATAGATTATTACGTAGACACAATATTTAAAGAAAAAACTGTAACCTTTAGAATTAACATACCAATATTTGATAAAAACAATTATGAATTACTATACATTATTCCTCTCCCTATTAATAAGACCACAAAATACTAATATTATCAAAATATGTAATACACAACCAAGTTGGCCTAATTAAACAATTAACAGACAAAAGCCCAATGTTCATCAAACCTACATCTGCGAAGACGACACAACACCAAAACCAACCAAGAATGCCTAAGAGGTATTCTAAATGAAGAAATAACAACATGCGACATCAAAGATATCGGCAACCAAGAGATTATGGGGATTAACGTTTTATATGTGAAAAGTATAAGACATTAATCATCCATATTATTTTGATAGTTTATTTGACTAATTATTTTTACACGCACTGATGATAAGAAAGACGATCCGCCAAGCTTCTTATATTAAAGTTAGTGATGATAAAATTTAAAATTAATGGTGAGAATGTACATCTGAGAGTAGCTTATATACTATCGAATATATCGATACTAATGAGAGTGTTGCCAGATTCGCCACAGTACTCCCTCCTAGACTTCAAAGTTGTGAAGCGAACGGGAAGTCTAATTGGTTGCGGCGAGTCTTCCAGTCTGTTGGTTAGTTATCTGTTGAGGTACTGGGGCGGTGGTATAGGTGATGATGATGGAGTAGGTGTGGTGTGTTCTTCTGACTCGATGTAGGCAGGCTTGAGGCGGTCAATGGAAACCTTTGTATCTCGTCCCTTGATGATAATATTGAAGAACTTTGACTGTTTGCTTTTTACTTCAAAAGGGGCCATCGTATGGTGGTTGCAATGACTCGCGTACCGTGTCATTACGTAGGAAAACGTGTGTCGATTCTGCTAAATCTTTGAAGACGAATGGCATAGAAATGTCATGATTGGCTGTTGGGACTGGTTGCAAGTCACTCATAATCCTTGTGAGTTCTTGCGCGAATTCAGTTTGAGGTTGAAAAATGGTCATTTATGTGGAAAATTGTCCAGGAAGGCGTAGCGTTGTGCCATAGACAAGTTGTGAGGCTGTGGTTTGAATGTCGGACTTATATTCTGATCGTAGTCCTAACAATATGATGGGCAATTTGTTGGGGCCACCCGCTCCTATTTTGGCACATAATTGATGCTTTGAGAGTGCGATGCCAACGCTCGATGATTGGTTAATGCCAAGGAGTCGTGATAGTTCCATGAAGAGTCTAGACTCCAACTGTCTTCCTTGATCTGTAGTTATGCGCACTGGAACTCCAAAAACGAGAGATCCACGTGTTAATTAATGCTGCTGCAACGGTTTCGGCTTGTATATCCTCAATAGGAACAGCTTCGGGGCCACTTGGTGTAGCGATCGATGATTGTCGAAACTGAATCTACTGCCGATATGCGAGATAATGAATCTACTGTTGTGTTTTCAGTACCAGCTACATATGTGTTGAATTGATGTGGTGAATTGGCTGATGAAAATCCAATTGACGAAGTTGGCGAGGTGATGCTTTTTTCAGGCTTTTGCGTAAAAGCGTAAACTAATGGCTTATGATCCGTGTGGACGTGGAATATTCGTCCTTCTATCATGTAGCGAAAATGTTTTATGCTAAGATAGATGGCAAGCAACTCACCGGTTGTAAGTACTGTATTTGCGTTGTGCGTCTGTGAGCTTAACGCTGAAGAATCCTAGTGGCTGGCGTTTCTTCTTGTATAATTTGATGAGCACAGCGCCAACTGCTGTGTCGCTTGCGTCCGTGCTGAGTGAGAGACTACCGTCTGGTGATGGATGCACAAGCAAAGTTCAGGGGCTAAATATTGTTTGCATTCATCAAAGTCTTTGATGGCATCTTCGGTCCAGGATATAGGTGAAGAATCGTTCTTCTTGTTTCCTGGGATGGGTTGTACCAGTGGTGCTTGATGTGTGATGGCTTTTTGGCAAGAATCTTCTATAAAAATTTATCATTGCCAGAAAACGTCGTAGTTCCTTTGCAACTTTGGGCAATGGAAAATCGATTATTGTCTTGACTTTTTCCAGGCAGAGGTGTAATGGCCGTTGGAGTCAACGTTGTGTCCCAGAAATTTGATTGAGGGTTGGCCATAACGACATTTGCCAGGATTGACGGTAAGGGTGATACTCACCGTCGAAGTCGTTCAAAAACCCGACGTAGATGGATTCTATGTTGTACCCTCGTTTTCTGAAGCTTACATCTATGTCGTCAATGTAGACGAAGACGAAATCCATATCTCTAAATGTGGTATCCATGTAGCGTTGGAATGTTTGAGCGGCGTTACATAACCCAAAAGTCATATATGTGAATTCGAATAGACCAAAAGGTGTGGTTATAGCTGTCTTCGGAATATCGCTTGGAATTTGGAATTCGGAATTATATTGGAATTTGATGAAAGGCAATTTTTGAAAATATATTCTTGCCATAGAAAATATGGGTGCAGTCTTGAATGTGAGGGTAACGGGTATCGATCTGTAACTGTCTGAGAGTTTAGGGCTCTATAGTCGCCACATGGGTCGCCAGTCCACCTGTGGACTTGCGTACCATGTGTAAGGGAGATACATATGAGCTTTTTGATGGTTGGCGAATTCGGCTTTTGCTGCTTTGTATTTGTCTGGAGTTAGTCGACGTGGCTTTGCAAAAGTGGGAGGACCTTTGGTGTCGATGCAGTGCGTAACATCCGATGCTGAGGGTTTGGGTGCTGCAGAGTTGAGCTGAGTGATGTCCTTAAATTCTTCCAATAACTTGGCGAACTGAGAGGATGTGTCAATTGTTTTAATAGTTGCTAGCGATCGTAGACTGCAGATGCCGCTACGTGCAAGTAGTGTTTGCGCATCGATTAACTTTCCTTGCTTTATATCGACGAGAAGGTTGAAGTGCTGTAAGAAGTCTGATCCTATGATTGATATTGTAGTGTCTGCTATGGTGAAATTCCATGTGAACGGACGACGCAAACAGCATCAGCTGTTGACAGCATCAGCTGTTGTTGCAAGTTGGCTGAGTGGGGTGTTTGGTGCATTTTGGAGGATTCCGACGATGACAGCTCGAGCTGCAGGTGGTAATCGTTTGATCCAATAACGACGAACAACAGTCATTAGTGGCATTTGTTTGTTGTAGTTGACTTACCAGATGGCTACGGCGTCCATCGCCGAGTTGAAGTCCAGTTGCAAGCTTATCGAGACGAACCATTTCCGATTCTGCGAATTTGGCAAGAATCGCTTGTTTAAGTGTGGTGTATGGATTTGAAGATGGCTCGTTCATTACAAGCTCATGCACTTGCTCCAGATATTTTGGATCTGCGTACGTAATAACGGCAGTGTACTTCTCATGTTCTTTACGGATGTCACTGCCCTGCAGCGAAAACCAGCCTTCGAGTTGACAAACATTTCAATAGAGGTTATTGAATTTAGTTGAGGGAATGGCATTTTGCTTAAAATAGAATTAATGCTGGAAGTATTCTCTGTGCTTATCCCGGCTTCTGTTGAGTTTTCTTCATCGGGTCATCTTGTGACGTAGTTGATTTTACGAGAGATTCTGAAATAGCGTGCGTTCACTATGTGTGCGTAGTTGGTTTCACGAGAAGTAGTTGGTTCACGAAAATTAGTTGGTTCACGAGAATTTGTATGTGCGTGTGTATGTGTGTGTGTGTGTGTGTGTGTGTGTGTCAAGAAAGCTGCATCAGACCACGAAATTCACCTTTTTGTTTGTAAAAACTTGATTTAGATCACTCAGGTTGTAAAATTGAGTATTTAAAATGTATGTAATTTATGTGATTATCAGCGTGTGCTGCTAATCAAGAACTTGTTCACTGAAAAGCCAATGGATTTTCGCGGCGCGTGTCACTGTTTATGGGTTCGGGGGTCACCATTTATGGGATTAACGTTTATATATGTGAAAAGTATAAGACATTAATCATCCATACTATTTTGATAGTTTATTTTGACTAATTATTTTTACAGGCACTGATGATAAGAAAGACGATCCGCCAAGCTTCTTATGTTAAAAGTTAGTGATGATAAAATTTAAAATTAATGGTGAGAATGTACATCTGAGAGTAGCTTATATACTATCGAATATATCGATACTAATGAGAGTGTTGCCAGATCCCCACAAGATCATTAAGGAAATAGAACGTCATATTATAATATTTAATACCATTAATACTACAATAACATCCACATGTAGCAAACCAAAAAAAAATTAACGGATCAGCAATCATCGCTTTCAAAAATTGTTGTTGGAGTTACCATCTCAGTCCCCTCTGAGATGCCACCCAGCAAGCCGCCTCGCCTCGGTGCGGCATAAGCCGTTCTTCGACTCGTGTGGGCGACACTTGCTGACCACGACTGTTCTGTATCCAGATACAAATAACATATTTACACTGTATCGTTTATATATATCATAACAAACTTAAACTTTATTGACTATATATAAAATACACCAATTCACGATCTTTCAAATCTATTTTCGCTCTAATTTTGTCTATTTTCGTGCATTTTTTATGATTTTTTGTGATTTTTGTGTTTAATTTTATATCTTGAACTGCCGCTCTTCGGCTCTTTTTCAAGACTAAAGTATCGACGTATCGAAGCTGGAAACCCAGGGCTGCGATCCCTCGATAGCTTACAGGGCTACAAAACAACAATTGGGCTTGGAATGATCTAGTTCACAACATCCCGCCCACCGTAAAACTACGTGGGAGTTTTACCAATAACATCAAGAATAGCTAATTTAGATACGGGACGCTTTAAGATACCAGTTGCTGTTTTCACCTCCGCTATACGTATGACTCCATCCTTTGCTGAAAAGGTGTTGATTACGATTCCTTTCTTAAAACTGCCTCTCGGCTGATTGTCTTCACATATTAACACAACGTCCCCTATTTGTATAGGGTTTCTCTTCATGTTCCACTTCGTGCGTCTTGTCAGAGTTGGCAAATACTCTCTAATCCATTGCTTCCAAAATTTGTTTTTCAGTTCTTGGGAAATCCGATATTGTTTTTCGATGCGGATAATTGCTGATATCTCCAGGTGTCTGAGTAGAGTTCGATGTATTCAATAGAAAATGATTCGGCGTCAATGGCTGCGGATCGTCAATGTCGACTGCTACATGTGTTAGTGGTCTACTGTTAAGGATATTTTCTGCTTCAATAAGTAAACTTCTCAAAGTTTCAACATGTGGTGCCTGTTGCTTTAAAGTCACCGCCAATACGCGTTTGGTTGATTGAACTAAACGTTCCCAGCAGCCACCAGAGCTTGGATTTGCTGGACAATTAAACTCCCATTGAATGCCTTTATTGGCCAATTCTGACTGGATATTTTCAAAGTCGAATATGTCTTTAACATTTCGTATCTCATTATCAGCCCCCACAAAGTTGGTTCCCATATCTGACCGAATGCGTACGGGAATGCCTCGCCTATTTACGAAGTTTCGTATACATAATATACATGCATCTGTAGACAGATTTTCGGCTAACTCCAAGTGAACCGCTCTTACTGTCAAACATGTGAACAACGCGACCCATCTTTTTTCCCGATGCCGTCCCACAGTTACCATCACTGGTCCAAAGTAATCCAGTCCCGTATATGAAAACGGTCTCATGTAAGGTGTCACACGGTCTATTGGTAGCTGCCCCATATACGGCGATATCGGCTTTGCATTTCTATTTTTACAGTATTGACAGTTCTTCTTAGCTTGTCTGACTGCACTACGTAAGCATGGGATCCAAAATTTTTGTCTAACTTCTGCAATAATCAATTCATTATTTTGGTGATGAAAACGTTTGTGATATTGTTGTACAATTAATTTTGTAATCAAATTATCTTTTGGTAAAATTATGGGTTCTCGTGTACTTTTCGAAACTGCTGTAGCGTACCCAATTCTTCCGTGTACAATTATTAGTCCCTGATCATTAAGTGTGGGGGTTAATGAGTGTATATCGCTTTTCTTTGATACTGTTCCATGCTTCTGTAAGTCGTCTATTTCCTGGGTGAAATTCTGTTGTTGTGCCATTTTGCACAATATGACCTCTGCTTTCTGTAGTTCGATTGATGACAGTTCCTTTGTTGAGTTTTTTACTTTATGTTTACGTAGTTGATTTATGAATCTTACTATCCAACCTACAGTACGTTTCAAACGCATATAGTTTGAGAAACGCTGTATATCGATCACAGGAATTATCGATATCGTTAATATATGCTTACGAAGTTCTGTTGCTTCCTCGTTTGTATAATCTATTTTCTGCGCTGGCCAAAGTGATTCATCTTGTTGTAGAAATGTGGGACCTGATGTCCACAGCCCATTCGGCACGTAGTTCAAAGTTTTGTGTGCCCTCGTAGCAATATCAGCAACATTCATGTTGGTTGGAACCCACCGCCAGCTGTCTTTATCAGTAGTTTCCAGGATTTCGCCTATTCGATGAGCCACGAATGGTTTATACTGTCGTTGATCAGAGCTAATCCATGACAGAACCGTCTCAGAGTCTGTCCACAATACTGATCGTCGTATGCTAATGTCGTGACACTCCATAATTGAGCTTCTGAGTCTCGTTCCTAGTACTGCAGCCTGTAATTCGAGTCTAGGTATCGATAAGTGTTTTAAAGGAGCACATCTCGATTTTCCTGCAACAAATATGACATTAATGTGATTCTTTACCATTATTCTCCAATAAGCAACTGCAGCAAATGCCTGCTCACTTGCATCTACAAATATATGCAACTCCACATTAATTCCTTTAGTTAGAAAATAAGGCGAATAGCATCTTTCTATTTTAAAATCTTTTACTTTTTCGATTTGCAGCATCCATTGCTTAAATCGAATAAATAACTCTTCAGGCAATAAATCATTCCAATCTATTCCAACTCGCCACACTGCTTGCATCAAGTTTTTTCCATATATTGTTAGATCTGCTAACATTCCAAACGGATCATATACTGACATTACTAGACTGAGCAGCTGTCGTTTAGATGGGCACTTAATCCCTCTAACGATGTCTTTATCGACCTTGTTCAGTTTCAAGTCGAATACAAATTTGTCATTTGCGCTGTCCCAATGCATGCCCAAAATTTTATCGATGACTTCAGCGTCCATCTTAACAGTTTGTCTTTTCGACCAGTCGGTATCCTTGTTTAGCTTTGCTTGTACTTCCGATGAATTTGACACAAAGCCCCTCAGTTCGAAATGCGCCAATTTGTGCACTCGACATACCTCTTTACTTATCTCATGTGCTTGCTCTTCAGATTGGAAGCTAGCCACATAATCGTCCACGTAGTGTTTGAAGTGTATTGCATCGATCACTTCATTTCTGTATTTTACAGCATGATACGCATTCAAGTTTTTTACGTATTGTGCACAGCACGGTGAGCAAGAAGCTCCGAATATCATAACCTTCATTTTGTAGATTTCAACGTCACCATTCGAGCTAGACCTCCATAAAAACCTCAAAGAATCCTGATCTTCCTCTCGTACCGATACCTGAAGAAACATCTCTTTTATGTCAGCGCATACTCCAATCTTACCCTGTCGAAATTTAAATAAAATCTTCGTCAATGGCGGGTTTTCATCCGGTCCTTTTAACAGTTTGGAATTCAATGACACTCCGTTAACCATTGCAGCAGCATCAAATACAAGCCTTATCTTGTTTGGTTTATTTACATTGTGTACAGCGAAATGTGGTAGGTACCATGTTCTTGTACCAACCTTTTTTGCATCTTCGATTGACATTTTTACCGCATACCCCTTTTTGACAAATTCCATAAGTGCGGCATCATACTCCGCGAATTTCCCGTTACGCTCCAATTTGTATTCTACTACTTTCAACCTTTTTAATGCTGCGTTATAGCTATCCGGAAAATGTACATCATCTTCAGACCATATAAGTCCAGTTTCGTAAGCTCCTTCAATCCGCTTTGTAGTTTCCATCAATATTTTTCGAGCACGCTGATCATATACAGATTCCAAGGGCTTTCCGATGGCTTTTACTCCAAAATTTTCTGTTGAAAAATAGTCAGACATAAGTTTATGCAATTCTGACTCCTCAGTATTTTCATTAACATGTGTATGAAATACGACTGACATCAATGGAGACGAGACTTGTTTCTGTGATCCCAGTGACCCATATACAAGCCATCCTAATTTCGTTTTTGCTGCTAATAAGTTACTATCCAAATTGATGCTTCTCAATGTTGATCCCAGATGACAATTATTTATGCCAATTAAGCATTGTAGGATCTGCATTCATATATCCGTCCAATGGGATATTTCTTAGTTGCCTGTATTTACTTTTTAATTCTTGTAGATCTACTGTCTGTAGTGGTAGTTTCAAGTCTGGAACTGTGTTTGCTTTAAGACTCATCCATTTTCCATTCCCACCTGGGTTTCTTACTCTCAAGTTACAGCTCATTGTCTTTACATTAGACGCATGACTACCAATCCAGTTGAGCGTAAGATCAGACATTTTCTGATTGACGCCTAACTGACACGCTAGCTTCTCATTTACGAGTGATGCTGAAGATCCCTCGTCTATAAATGCATATGTCTTCGTTATCAAATTATTTGGACCAATGACCTCAACTGGCAAAACCTTAAATAACAATCTTGAGACTCCATTGTCAAGCTTATTTATGGCTGCCTCTGCCGTGTTATTTGTTGAAGTCCCATTCTGCATGTCATAATGCAGTGACTTATGGTGTAGTTTTGTACAACCATCCTGACCACAACTATGTTTCTTTTTGCATGTCGTCAAACTGTGTCCTCTGTTCAAACATCCGAAGCAAACTCTCAGTCGTTTCACCATTGTCCACCTCTCCTTCGTGCTTGCTTTCTCAAACTTGTCACATTTTGGTAGCGTGTGATCTCCCTCACACTGATAGCACTTTATCGGAAAATTGACATGTCTCTCTGACTGTTCAGTAGTTTGATATACTCTCTGAGTATTGTTTCGACCATTCCTAGGCTGTGGCTTTTGACTACTTGTCATTGTTGCTGCTCGCGCTACCGATCTTGCCACGATACTGAGCCAATTAGTGAAGTGTCTCAAGTCCGCATATGGACGAATAGCTGCTGCGTAATCTACCCACTGGATCCGCTTCGTCATTGGCAACTTCTCAACGAGTTGCTCCAAAAGTACTGGATTGTGCAAATGCTGGATTGCATTCGCCGATTGTAGAAATACTACCAAATTCTCAACTTTAGACGAAAAAGGTACTAACTGCTCCAAATTATTCTCGTTGACCGGACGAATCTCACCAATCACCTCTAATTGGCTTTTTATGAGTAACTCTGGTCGCCCATACGTAAATTGGAGACGCTCTATAATGCGTTCCACATTTATTGGATTAATCAGAAGTCCTTTTACTTCTTCTTTGGCCGATCCCTTCAAGCTCTTCTGCAATCTGAGCAAGTTTTCCAAATTAGAGTATCCATACGCTGCAGAAGATTCCCTAAACATTGTAACAAATACGGGCCAGTCTTCAGCATTTCCCGTAAACTCTGGCAAATCAATTAGCTTATACAGTGGTGAACCATGTGACATACTCATAGGTGTTCTATTCTGTTCATTTCTATTATATATTCTACGGCCCTGTGAAGCCAGATCTACCTGATCGCAACCCTGGAATCCCTCATGCCCCGATACGTTACCATACATGCCGACTAGTACCAACGCCATAGGTTCCATAAGTGTGAGACGCCATACACGCCTCCTTGATTGGGTATACCGAAGCTCACGTAGACTCCAGTTGGCGCCGCTTGCCGCCCAGTTTCAATTCCAGTTTCTCTTCTTGGCATATCCTGATTGCCACATAAGTCACCCTGTGTGACTCTTTGACCATCCAATTTGGTCACAAGTGCTGCTCCATGTGTGACGCCATACACGCCTCCTTGTGCTGCTCCATGTGAGACGCCATACACGCCTCCAGTATACGCATCCTTCTTGCCATTGCTTTTGTCACGATCATCGTCATTTGTGCTGAGTTCAAGAGTATTGCCAGAACCAATGCCTTCGCTTGCTGATACCACCTCGTGTGCATCCAGTTTCGGTGTAGGCATGACGTTTACATTTGATGCGGTCCTTGTATCTAAGCCACCAGCATCCATTATTGCAATCATTGGGCCGCCCTTTGCTGCTCCAACTAGTCCATCGCCTTCACAAACTGTAGCCTGCGAAGCTTGTAGTTCCTCTATGCTCTTCTTCATGTTGTTCATCTGTTCAGCTTGACTATGCTGCATCGTAGACACTTGCGTAGTTAATTGCTTTATTTGTTCCAATAAGCTTCTAACCAAATCATTATTATCATTGTTATCTTTTTCATTATTAATAACAATATCATTATTATTCGAATCCATTTCAAATACTTCATTTAACTTTTCATTTGTCTTCTTATTTTCTTTCTTCTGTTTCTTCGCACTTCTTAACACTGACATCTTGATTTAGCTATATATGTACATACATATATACTCGAAGCGTAGAAATACCAATGCAGACATACATGTACGTATGTATGTATCACTGCATTGCGCCGAATTTCACAATTCCATGTAATTGCGATCAACATATCCAAAGAGCGCCAATATCATGATAAAATTAAAACTGTTCTGCATCCAGATACAAATAACATATTTACACTGTATCGTTTATATATATCATAACAAACTTAAACTTTATTGACTATATATAAAATACACCAATTCACGATCTTTCAAATCTATTTTCGCTCTAATTTTGTCTATTTTCGTGAATTTTTTGTGATTTTTGTGGTTTTTGTGATTTTTGTGTTTAATTTTATATCTTGAACTGCCGCTCTTCGGCTCTTTTTCAAGACTAAAGTATCGACGTATCGAAGCTGGAAACCCAGGGCTGCGATCCCTCGATAGCTTACAGGGCTACAAAATTGGGCTTGGAATGATCTAGTTCACAACAACGACTATGTTGCGAAACTGCAACGTCAGCTTTGGAAAGGATATCGCGACATATAAAAATAATCATACGATACAGCCAGCTTGGTTTAGGGCTAGATATATGTGTATATATTTCTGTTGAATAAACGAGCAGTCTTGATCAAGATCTAGAAAAGAACAGACGTTTCATTTCCATTTACTACAAAAATACAAATATAAAATCCATAATCAAATACTTTCAAGAAGGAATTCACCCATCAACTACCGACCGGAGCCCTCCTGAGTATTGACAGTTCTTCTTAGCTTGTCTGACAGCACTACGTAAGCATGGGATCCAAAATTTTTGTCTAACTTCTGCAATAATCAATTCATTATTTTGGTGATGAAAACGTTTGTGATATTGTTGTACAATTAATTTTGTAATCAAATTATCTTTTGGTAAAATTATGGGTTCTCGTGTACTTTTCGAAACTGCTGTAGCGTACCCAATTCTTCCGTGTACAATTATTAGTCCCTGATCATAAAGTGTGGGGGCTAATGAGTGTATATTGCTTTTCTTTGATACTGTTCCATGCTTCTGTAAGTAGTCTATTTCCTGGGTGAAATTCTGTTGTTGTGCCATTTTGCACAATATGACCTCTGCTTTCTGTAGTTCGATTGATGTCAGTTCCTTTGTTGAGTTTTTTACTTTATGTTTACGTAGTTGATTTATGAATCTTACTATCCAACCTACAGTACGTTTCAAACGCATATAGTTTGAGAAACGCTGTATATCGATCACAGTAATTATCGATATCGTTAATATATGCTTACGAAGTTCTGTTGCTTCCTCGTTTGAGTAATCTATTTTCTGCGCTGGCCAAAGTGATTCATCTTGTTGTAGAAATGTGGGACCTGATGTTCACAGCCCATTCGGCACGTAGTTCAAAGTTTTGTGTGCCCTCGTAGCAATATCAGCAACATTCATGTTGGTTGGAACCCACCGCCAGCTGTCTTTACCAGTAGTTTCCAGGATTTCGCCTATTCGATGAGCCACGAATGGTTTATACTGTCGTTGATCAGAGCTAATCCATGACAGAACCGTCTCAGAGTCTGTCCACAATACTGATCGTCGTATGCTAATGTCGTGACACTCCATAATTGAGCTTCTGAGTCTCGTTCCTAGTACTGCAGCCTGTAATTCGAGTCTAGGTATCGATAAGTGTTTTAAAGGAGCACATCTCGATTTTCCTGCAACAAATATGACAATAATGTGATTCTTTACCATTATTCTCCAATAAGCAACTGCAGCAAATGCCTGCTCACTTGCATCTACAAATATATGCAACTCCACATTAATTCCTTTAGTTAGAAAATAAGGCGAATAGCATCTTTCTATTTTAAAGTCTTTTACTTTTTCTATTTGCAGCATCCATTGCTTAAATCGAATAAATAACTCTTCAGGCAATAAATCATTCCAATCTATTCCAACTCGCCACACTGCTTGCATCAAGTTTTTTCCATATATTGTTAGATCTGCTAACATTCCAAACGGATCATATACTGACATTACTAGACTGAGCAGCTGTCGTTTAGATGGGCACTTAATCCCTCTAACGATGTCTTTATCGACCTTGTTCAATTTCAAGTCGAATACAAATTTGTCATTTGCGCTGTCCCAATGCATGCCCAAAATTTTATCGATGACAGCACGGTGAGCAAGAAGCTCCGAATATCATAACCTTCATTTTGTAGATTTCAACGTCACCATTCGAGCTAGACCTCCATAAAAACCTCAAAGAATCCTGATCTTCCTCTCGTACCGATACCTGAAGAAACATCTCTTTTATGTCAGCGCATACTCCAATCTTACCCTGTCGAAATTTAAATAAAATCTTCGTCAATGGCGGGTTTTCATTCGGTCCTTTTAATAGTTTGGAATTCAATGACACTCCGTTAACCATTGCAGCAGCATCAAATACAAGCCTTATCTTGTTTGGTTTATTTACATTGTGTACAGCGAAATGTGGTAGGTACCATGTTCTTGTACCAACCTTTTTTGCATCTTCGATTGACATTTTTACCGCATACCCCTTTTTGACAAATTCCATAAGTGCGGCATCATACTCCGCGAATTTCCCGTTACGCTCCAATTTGTATTCTACTACTTTCAACCTTTTTAATGCTGCGTTATAGCTATCCGGAAAATGTACATCATCTTCAGACCATATAAGTCCAGTTTCGTAAGCTCCTTCAATCCGCTTTGTAGTTTCCATCAATATTTTTCGAGCACGGTGATCATATACAGATTCCAAGGGCTTTCCGATGGCTTTTACTCCAAAATTTTCTGTTGAAAAATAGTCAGACATAAGTTTATGCAATTCTGACTCCTCAGTATTTTCATTAACATGTGTATGAAATACGACTGACATCAATGGAGACGAGACTTGTTTCTGTGATCCCAGTGACCCATATACAAGCCATCCTAATTTCGTTTTTGCTGCTAATAAGTTACTATCCAAATTGATGCTTCTCAATGTTGATCCCAGATGACAATTATTTATGCCAATTAGCATTGTAGGATCTGCATTCATATATCCGTCCAATGGGATATTTCTTAGTTGCCTGTATTTACTTTTTAATTCTTGTAGATCTACTGTCTGTAGTGGTAGTTTCAAGTCTGGAACTGTGTTTGCTTTAAGACTCATCCATTTTCCATTCCCACCTGGGTTTCTTACTCTCAAGTTACAGCTCATTGTCTTTACATTAGATGCATGACTACCAATCCAGTTGAGCGTAAGATCAGACATTTTCTGATTGACGCCTAACTGACACGCTAGCTTCTCATTTACGAGTGATGCTGAAGATCCCTCGTCTATAAATGCATATGTCTTCGTTATCAAATTATTTGGACCAATGACCTCAACTGGCAAAACCTTAAATAACAATCTTGAGACTCCATTGTCAAGCTTATTTATGGCTGGCTCTGCCGTGTTATTTGTTGAAGTCCCATTCTGCATGTCATAATGCAGTGACTTATGGTGTAGTTTTGTACAACCATTCTGACTACAACTATGTTTCTTTTTGCATGTCGTCAAACGGTGTCCTCTGTTCAAACATCCGCAGCAAACTCTCAGTCGTTTCACCATTGTCCATTTTTCCTTCGTGCTTGCTTTCTCAAACGTTGTCACATTTTGGTAGCGTGTGATCTCCCTCACACTGAAAGCACTTTATCGGAAAATTGACATGTCTCTCTGACTGTTCAGTAGTTTGATATACTCTCTGAGTATTGTTTCGACCATTCCTAGGCTGTGGCTTTTGACTACTTGTCATTGTTGCTGCTCGCGCTACCGATCTTGCCACGATACTGAGCCAATTAGTGAAGTGTCTCAAGTCCGCATATGGACGAATAGTTGCTGCGTAATCTATCCACTGGATCCGCTTCGTCATTGGCAACTTCTCAACGAGTTGCTCCAAAAGTACTGGATTGTGCAAATGCTGGATTGCATTCGCCGATTGTAGAAATACTACCAAATTCTCAACTTTAGACGAAAAAGGTACTAACTGCTCCAAATTATTCTCGTTGACCGGACGAATCTCACCAATCACCTCTAATTGGCTTTTTTACGAGTAACTGTGGTCGCCCATACGTAAATTGGAGACGCTCTATAATGCGTTCCACATTTATTGGATTAATCAGAAGTCCTTTTACTTCTTCTTTGCCGATCCCTTCAAGCTCTTCTGCAATCTGAGCAAGTTTTCCAAATTAGAGTATCCATACGCTGCAGAAGATTCCCTAAACATTGTAACAAATACGGGCCAGTCTTCAGCATTTCCCGTAAACTCTGGCAAATCAATTAGCTTATACAGTGGTGAACCATGTGACATACTCATAGGTGTTCTATTCTGTTCATTTCTATTATATATTCTACGGCCCTGTGAAGCCAGATCTACCTGATCGCAACCCTGGAATCCCTCATGCCCCGATACGTTACCATACATGCCGACTAGTACCAACGCCATAGGTTCCATAAGTGTGAGACGCCATACACGCCTCCTTGATTGGGTATACCGAAGCTCACGTAGACTCCAGTTGGCGCCGCTTGCCGCCCAGTTTCAATTCCAGTTTCTCTTCTTGGCATATCCTGATTGCCACATAAGTCACCCTGTGTGACTCTTTGACCATCCAATTTGGTCACAAGTGCTGCTCCATGTGTGACGCCATACACGCCTCCTTGTGCTGCTCCATGTGAGACGCCATACACGCCTCCAGTATACGCATCCTTCTTGCCATTGCTTTTGTCACGATCATCGTCATTTGTGCTGAGTTCAAGAGTATTGCCAGAACCAATGCCTTCGCTTGCTGATACCACCTCGTGTGCATCCAGTTTCGGTGTAGGCATGACGTTTTCATTTGATGCGGTCCTTGTATCTAAGCCACCAGCATCCATTATTGCAATCATTGGGCCGCCCTTTGCTGCTCCAACTAGTCCATCGCCTTCACAAACTGTAGCCTGCGAAGCTTGTAGTTCCTCTATGATCTTCTTCATGTTGTTCATCTGTTCAGCTTGACTATGCTGCATCATAGACACTTGCGTAGTTAATTGCTTTATTTGTTCCAATAAGCTTCTAACCAAATCATTATTATCATTGTTATCTTTTTCATTATTAATAACAATATCATTATTATTCGAATCCATTTCAAATACTTCATTTAACTTTTCATTTGTCTTCTTATTTTCTTTCTTCTGTTTCTTCGCACTTCTTAACACTGACATCTTGATTTAGCTATATATGTACATACATATATACTCGAAGCGTAGAAATACCAATGCAGACATATGTACATGTACGTATGTATGTATCACTGCATTGCGCCGAATTTCACAATTCCATGTAATTGCGATCAACATATCCAAAGAGCGCCAATATCATGATAAAACAAGTAAGAACGTTGCAGTTAGGCGCAACTAACAGCGATATACTTTGTTCCCATAGGTGCATCTTATTTTTTTAATAAACATTTAATTAACGAAATATTTCGGCAATTAGAAAACGTACATGGCAAGCAACAAACATTTTTCCTACACATACATATAGATTTACACATGTACACACTATACGAGTATACACACAATTTTCTATATATGCATACAAAAGTTTGGATGCCAGAATATTCTAAGAATTGTGACTGAATTGGGAATTTTTCGATCGTTACTTTAGTTTTGTCAAAAGGCGCTCTAGCAATGCCTTATTTGGTTTTAGTTAACAAAACCCAGGTCAGGGCAGTGGCGCTGGTGGTAAGCGCTATGCAAGCTATACTTAGGTGCGTGGGTTCGAATCCCGCAGAAAACTTCTTTTTCAAAAATTATTTTTTTTTATTTTTTTAATATTTGTATATTTATTATAAAATGCTTGCTGCCAATAGATAATCATTTATAAACATACGCATATGAATTGTGCATTTAAGTAAAAACTAAAACTGCTTTATGCTTTCCGATTTGCGACGCTGTGTGGCAGACAGTTTTTTCTATGCATGCATATATGTATGTATGCATGTGTACGTGTATACTCATCCAAAAGTGTATACATATTGCAAGAATTGCGATTGTATTGTTTTGTGACGTCACAAGCTGCTGATCAGCTGGTCAGCTGATCAGCTGTGAATTTATTTAGGTTTAGCTAACGATTACATGTTGTTTTCAAAGGACCCAGGTTCGAATCCCGCTGGAAACTTTTTATTTATTAATCAAAAACTTATGAATTTTATTTTTTAAATTCATTAATATTATTATATTTATGTTAAAATGCTTTTTGCCATCTTAGCAATTGCTACTAAGCTATTATATGCATGAATTATGCAGTTGGCCACAACAAACTTCTTTGCCGATTTGCCACGCCCCCAGTGGGCGTAGACGCATAATTTTTTGCCAGTTCTTAGAAAGGGCCGAGGCTAACATGCCTGCAAAATTTGGTTGCTTACTTTCCAAAAATGCGAAAATAACAGGGTATTTTTCGATATGCCACGCCCCCAAAGAGGCTGAAAAATTATTTTTGGGGGATCGATAGAGGAGAACATTAGTAACTCAACCATCCAATTTTCAAGCTTCTAGCTCTAAAACTGTAGGAGATATAATTTTTGCGGTTTGCCACGCCCCCTGTGGGCGTAGATATATCTACCATAGCTTATTAGTCTTGGGTTGTCAACCCGAGTATACATGCAAAATTTCAAGTCTCTAGTGTCAATAGTTTTCAAAATATAGCACAATTTGAAAAAATCACTATATATTCAGGTCCGATTTGCCACGCCCCCAATGGGCGTAGACATATAACTTCTTGATCGATCTTCTTAGAATCATAACATTAACTCACATGCAAATTTCAGCGTTCTAGCTTTAACGGTGTAGAAGATACGTATTTCCCGATTTGCCACGCCCCCAATGGGCGTAGATATATCCGCCATAGCTTTTTGAACTTGGGTTGTCACCCCGAGTATACATTTCAAATTGCAACTCTCTAGCTCATCATCTAGTATGATAACTTAACTATGGGCGGAAGAGTTTTCCGATTTGCCACGCCCCTTGTGGGCGGATCGGGAAAATTTTAACACTTTATAATTCGGGGACATATATGAGTATATGTTTAAAATTTCAAGTCTCTAGCTCTAATAGCGCCGAAAAATAGTATAAAAAAGTATAAAAATCGGTATCATCCTGCGTGATTCCCATGGTATAACAATCCACCGCATTATGAAATCGGCGACTCTTAAGCCGGACATCCCCGAGGATCTGAACCACAAAGCAAAAGCGACAACAACATTATATAGCTGTAACAGCATCAAATCAGCACAAGGAACATCGAGCATACTGAGTAAGTAGAGGTGTAGAGCAATGCCAAAAAATAAGCGCAGCGGAGTAAGACAGAGGCTAAAAGAAAGAAAAGCTGAACTCCTTAAGCTGCTATTTGCCCCCAACACAAATATAAGTTGGGAGAAAGGCAATAAGTTACAAGCTGAACTCGACAACATCGAGTCGATTCAGCAGAAACTTAGGCAAAAAAGCTCAGCCTCTACTATAAAAATACAAAAACAGATAAAAGTAAATAACTCACATGTCTCCCACGTGCCAACAGCAAAAAAGGTGATAACAACGACAGCAAGGAAACAGTGCCCAGCGGACTGCCCGGGGCCACTGGACTCGCCACACTGCGAGTACTCTTGCATAAAAAGGACCAGCACCGGCGCTTCAACAGCCTGTGCGACCAGCACCGGCCCCGCCAGCGCAACAAGCTGTGCCAAGGAACCACAACGACCTGTGCGACCAGCACCGGCCCCGCCAGCGCAACAAGCTGTGCCAAAGGATCCGACAGTGCTACAATGAGCACACAACGTGGATCCGACAACGCTACATAGAGCGTACAACATAATATTAATTAATTTTATTAGTCTTAAAATGCACTGCGATGCATAATTTATTAGTAAAAAAAAAAATTGTAAAACTGAGCGACAATTGCGTTGCCCGGTCTAGCGTATGGCCCGTAAAGCCATACAACTATTAGCCAGGAAGATCACTGCGTTGATCGAATAGGGTATTAAATTACAAACAAGTTAAAAAAAAAGAAGGAAATTTAAAAAAAAATGCATTAACTAATAATTAAAATTAAGAACACAAAAAAAAAATTAAAAGAAAAAAATGCATTGAAAATGAATTAAAATTAATTAATTAAAATATCATACGACCATAATGAATCAGGAAAAATATATATAAATATAAAAAAAAATTTTCTTGTTCGTAGTTGTATATGATATTGAGAAAAGTAAATGAATACAAACTCAATATCAAAATTTGGCCCATCATTAGATTTTGAATTGTTAGGAAATATGTTGGACCACAATTCTAAAGTTGCGGACTCAACCGCTAACGTTATTAATAACGTAGACATATCGTCGTCCGATCTAAGGACGATAACTGTCTTACTGTTTATCATAGTCGCTCTGATGTCAGTTAGTTTCTTCACGAAAATATATAAACTGCATAATAAATGCATAAAACAAAAATATTTAAGCAGAGCGAACGATTTAGATAAAGTCTAAATTAAAAAAAAAATTTTTCTTTATTGTTCTTGTTAGATATATATATAAACAAGTAAGAAAACTCTAGTCGAGAGTGCTCGACTAGATAATACCCTGAACCCAATTTTAATAAAATAAAATAATAATCTGTACTGTGGTTTGGTTTTTTGTAATTATCTTAAAAATGCATTAACTTTAGTGCTGAAAATGGCAAAAAACTTCTTCATTTTGACAAATAGTTAAATATATTGCTCTTGATTAGTACTAAAATTAATCCGTTTTTAAGATAATTACAAAAAACCAGTGTCGAACGTGACAGAAAGTTGACTTTTCTGGAGAATTACCCATATGGATAAATCAGAAAGTATACATAATGATGTATGCGTGTAACGTTCAAAATGTACATATGTACATACATGTATATTTACATATGTGTGTATGCATTGCCAAAAAAAATAATTATAGATGGCGCTTATATTAGTTGAAATTCGAAAAATGTTATATTATTAAATATCATTAAAAATAGACCCAACAAATAGACGTTCCTCGGTTAACAGGCATTACCTTAATTAACACAGACACTTCATAATTGTAAAAGAAATATATCAATGCCACTCGAAGCTGTAATAGCCATAGTAAATAAGTTCACTGCTAAAGCGCCATCTAGCAAGTTAAAATTTTTAGACCATGCTACACTAGTTTTGAATGTACATGTGGGCATAATATAGGAAAACTCTTACCGCAGATGTCACGTGCTTTTGTTATTTGGGCAGACTTTCTGTTTATTATTTTCTGTTGACTTAACGGAATAAAATATAATTGAAACAAAAACACTTTCAGAAATGATGCTATTAAATATTTGAAATTAAAAAAAAAACCCACTTATTCACAATTAGTTAAACTACCAACTGACTTTCAAAGGTATCAAATACAAAAGAATAAATAATAATAAAAAAGAAAGAAATAAAAAAAAAAAAGAATTAAAAATAAGAAATTATGAAGGGCTTAGGCGAGGCTAGAACCTGCGACAGCCTAACATTCGGTGCATCTGTCTAGCCATCCACACCACGGCTAACTCAAACAACACAATAGCGAAAACGAATGAAATTCGCCATATACGAAAGAAACACTAACGCAGTGACTGAAAATACAAATACAATTCAAAGACAATTCTAACGCAATTCAAAAACAATTGTGATTCTTAGAATATACACGCATAGCAACATAGAAAACGGCCCAAGATTTTTTGTGTGTATATGTGCACACGCATACGAAAATTGATTTGCATTGCTCAACGTTGCTTGCATTTCCATTGGTATTTTAATTGTTTTAAAATTTTTAAAATATATGATGGAATATAATGAGAGTTCAGCATATGATCTACATATTCTATTTGACATTTTAGGTTTTTCTTAGAAATCATAACTCTTTTACAATTAGCTTTACATGCACAAATATGTATGTACGATTGCAGCCACACACTGATCTACGATTGTACACATATACATACATACATATGTATGTATGCATGCCCGCAATGCGTCTTGCTGTGTCGTTGCCTTGCTTGCTGCGCCACATGGGTTTTGATGA
Source organism: Drosophila antonietae (assembly GCA_030914385.1). Lineage (NCBI taxonomy): Eukaryota > Metazoa > Arthropoda > Insecta > Diptera > Drosophilidae > Drosophila > Drosophila antonietae. The sequence continues at coordinate 9,246 of JAUESO010000508.1, read as the reverse complement.
GAAAACTTTATAGACTAATAATTCTGTTTCTAGATGGACAATCGTATTGATATGTTCAGATTAAGATTATGATATTCATATCTTTATGCCAAACCAAACTGTATGTCTCTAGTATTTGAAATGCATTTTTTACACATTTGGGGGTGTGGGGGCGAATTGGGGACCGGAATCCAAAATCTGAAAAAAACCGAAATTGTATTAAATTGGTATCTATATATATGCAGAAGACTTGGAAACTCTAACTCTAAAGATGAATTAGCTAGAATTTTATAACTGGTTCCCGATAATTTCAGTTATCGATAACCTTGCAAATATACAAGTTATCGAATTTCTGAAACAAACTCGTACTGCGCGCGCAATATACGGACCTAACACAAAAAGAATGAACTCTCTAGCTTTTGTATCTTCGGAAATCGACGCGTTCAAACATACGGACAGACGGACGGACGGACGGACGGACGGACGGACAGACGGACATGGCTAGATCAACTTTTCTCGTCACCCTGATCAAGAATATATATACTTTATGGGGTCTGCCACGCCTCCTTCTGCCTGTTACATACTTTTAACAAAACCATTATACCCTGATTTCCCATTTTCAATGGGTTCAGGGTATAAAAAAAAAAAAGACAAGAAAATAATATGAAAGGAAAAAAATTAATAAAACACATGATAAACAAGTAAGAACGTTGCAGTTAGGCGCAACTAACAGCGATATACTTTGTTCCCATAGGTGCATCTTATTTTTTTAATAAACATTTAATTAACGAAATATTTCGGCAATTAGAAAACGTACATGGCAAGCAACAAACATTTTTCCTACACATACATACAGATTTTCACATGTACACACTATACGAGTATACACACAATTTTCTATATATGCATACAAAAGTTTGGATGCCAGAATATTCTAAGAATTGTGACTGAATTGGGAATTTTTCGATCGTTACTTTAGTTTTGTCAGAGACGCTCTAGCAATGCCTTATTTGGTTTTAGTTAACAAAATCCAGGTCAGGGCAGTGGCGCTGGTGGTAAGCGCTATGCAAGCTATACTTAGGTGCGTGGGTTCGAATCCCGCAGAAAACTTCTTTTTCAAAAATTATTTTTTTTTATTTTTTTATATTTGTATATTTATTATAAAATGCTTGCTGCCAATAGATAATCATTTATAAACATACGCATATGAATTGTGCATTTAAGTAAAAACTAAAACTGCTTTATGCTTTCCGATTTGCGACGCTGTGTGGCAGACAGTTTTTCTATGCATGCATATATGTATGTATGCATGTGTACGTGTATACTCATCCAAAAGTGTATACATATTGCAAGAATTGCGATTGTATTGTTTTGTGACGTCACAAGCTGCTGATCAGCTGGTCAGCTGATCAGCTGTGAATTTATTTAGGTTTAGCTAACGATTACATGTTGTTTTCAAAAGACCCAGGTTCGAATCCCGCTGGAAACTTTTTATTTATTAATCAAAAACTTATGAATTTTATTTTTTAAATTCATTAATATTATTATATTTATGTTAAAATGCTTTTTGCCATCTTAGCAATTGCTACTAAGCTATTATATGCATGAATTATGCAGTTGGCCACAACAAACTTCTTTGCCGATTTGCCACGCCCCCAGTGGGCGTAGACGCATAATTTTTTGCCAGTTCTTAGAAAGGGCCGAGGCTAACATGCCTGCAAAATTTGGTTGCTTACTTTCCAAAAATGCGAAAATAACAGGGTATTTTTCGATATGCCACGCCCCCAAAGAGGCTGAAAAATTATTTTTGGGGGATCGATAGAGGAGAACATTAGTAACTCATCCATCCAATTTTCAAGCTTCTAGCTCTAAAACTGTAGGAGATATAAACTTTTGCGGTTTGCCACGCCCCCTGTGGGCGTAGATATATCTACCATAGCTTATTAGTCTTGGGTTGTCAACCCGAGTATACATGCAAAATTTCAAGTCTCTAGTGTCAATAGTTTTCAAAATATAGCACAATTTGAAAAATCACTATATATTCAGGTCCGATTTGCCACGCCCCCAATGGGCGTAGACATATAACTTCTTGATCGATCTTCTTAGAATCATAACATTAACTCACATGCAAATTTCAGCGTTCTAGCTTTAACGGTGTAGAAGATACGTATTTCCCGATTTGCCACGCCCCCAATGGGCGTAGATATATCCGCCATAGCTTTTTGAACTTGGGTTGTCACCCCGAGTATACATTTCAAATTGCAACTCTCTAGCTCATCATCTAGTATGATAACTTAACTATGGGCGGAAGAGTTTTCCGATTTGCCACGCCCCTAGTGGGCGGATCGGGAAAATTTTTACACTTTATAATTCGGGAACATATATGAGTATATGTTTAAAATTTCAAGTCTCTAGCTCTAATAGCGCCGAAAAATATTGCGTTCATACGGACAGACGGACAGACGGACGGACAGCAAGACGGACATTGCACAAACCCAATATACTTTTTCCCCTTCGGGAACAAAGTATAAAAACGACCCACATTTCATTAGTAAGGTCTATTTTCTTCTTAGTACAGAGCCAATAGACCTGTATCACTTAGAAGGTGTGTACATGTCAACATATAACTGTGCATGCTCACCTTTAATTGGCTACTCTAATAAAGAGAAAGCCATTATTCTAAGTTGGATACCTAATGTAGAAGTGACTACGGTACAAAGAAACACCAGCTTAGGTCCAATAGAGATCACATATATAAATAAGTATTAATTTACTTATCCTATATGAGATCAATTAGATATGTTTAATGGAATGGAACGAAATAGTTTCCATTATTAGGCATGAACGTAACGAGTTTGATAAATCGTTTAAGTGCTTAAATAAAACAGCCCCGATTTCAAACTCGACAAAGTCAAAACACGTTCAATATATGATTAGATCGTATAATACCATACGCGATTTAATCAACAAAAATAAAGAACGATTAACAGAATTGCATCTGACCCAATCAACAGACGTGTTACGTAGGTTTAGAGAAAACCTTAAGTACATATCGGAGAGGCATAAGCTAGAATTATTCCTCCCGAGTGCACTTAACACGCCGGTTAGTTTTGACGAGTCAGTCTTAAAGCAAACTGATTCAGATAAAGAGTCAGATAGCGAAAAGAAGACAGCTTATAAACTACACAACATGGCCCAAACAGAAGCAGAATTTATCAGACTAGCCACATCTCTGGTCCCAGAGTTTGATGGAAAGCCTGAAAATCTACAAAGCTTCTTAGATTCATTGAATCTATTAAAAAATTTCAGAGGTCAACACGAGCAAATAGCGGTGTGCCTCATTAAAACAAAACTAAAAGGGCATACAAGAAACCTAATTAGTACAGAAAACACAATTGATGACATAATTGCTCAATTGTCGAAAGAAGTAAAAGGAGAATCGGTAGAAGTAATATCTGCTAAACTCCTTAATCTTCAACAGAAAAATAAGACCGCTAACCAGTACACCCAAGAGGTAGAAAAACTGGCAAAGGCCCTTGAGGGAGCCTATATTAGCGAAGGTCTAGGACATGCACTAGCCCAAGTACACAACAAATTTAGCTGTAAAAGCCATGACACAAAACTGCACACTTGATAGAGTTAAACTTATCATGCAAGCAGGCACATTCACAAACATGAATGATGCTGTGTCCAAGTTTGTGAACAGTTGCACGGAAGTAACAGGTCATGATAATACAGTCCTGTATTACCGTAGAGGTGCAAATAACAACAGAGGTGGCCGAGGTTATCGTGGTAGAAATAATAACTACAACAATAATAACCGAGGAAACCATAATAATGGCAACAATAATAGAGGTAGAGGTAACAACCGAGGATGGAATAACTCCAACCGAGGAAACAACCGAAACCAAAATTATAATAACAATAATAATGTCCGAGTAACCCAAAGCAATTCGGGAAACGGACAAGCCCGTTCAGATACTCAGAACATCTAAGAAATAAAATATATACACTAAATCTCAGTTTTAGCATCTTTATAAAAATTAATAATGAAAATACAGGTAGAATATATACACTGTTAATAGATACTGGTGCAGATATATCAATTTTAAAAGAAAATATAGATATATTTAACAATGTCAACAACAACATTTCAACCCAAATATCAGGTATTGGTAAAGGTTCAGTTTTTTCAAAAGGTTTGGCATTCGTAGAACTATCTACAGGCAGATATGTAATCCCACATGATTTTTATTTAGTCGATAAAGACTTCCCAATCCCAAGTGATGGCATTATTGGTATAGACTTCATCAAAAAATATAACTGCCAATTAGACTTCACACAATTAAGTGATTCTCTAATACTTCGGCCAAACAATTTAAATTATCCGATACATATACCAATCATTCACACATGTGAGAATAATGCCACAATACTTCCAGCTCGTGCTGAAGTAGTCCGTCAAATTAATATAGTTTCAAAAGAACATAATGTTCTGATTCCAAACCAGGAAATTGAGGAAGGAATTTTTATTGGAAGCTCCATCTCCAATAAAAACAATACATTTGTCCGAATACCAAATACAACCGACTCCATTAAAATCATAAACCTCAATAATATAAAAACAGAAACACTAAGTGACTACGAGATGGTCCAAGAAATTAGTGAAGACAGACAACAGACTGTCATGAAAAAACTAAAGCAAAATTTTCCACCTTTATACAAACCGATATTAACAAATCTATGCACCAAATATACAGATATATTCGGACTAGAGACCGAATCGATATCAACAAATAATTTTTATAAACAAAAATTGAGATTAAATGATAATGAACCAGTGTATATAAAAAATTATAGAATACCTCATACCCACAAGGAAGAGGTAAACAGACAAGTCGATAAGCTCATTCTTGATAGAATAATAGAACCATCAGTTTCCGAATATAATAGTCCGATATTACTGGTACCTAAGAAAAGTCTACCAGGCTCAGATAAAAAGAGATGGCGATTAGTAATAGACTATCGTCAAATTAATAAAAAGCTATTATCTGATAAATTTCCGCCCCCAAGAATCGATGATATTCTAGATCAGCTTGGAAGAGCAAAATATTTTTCATGCCTAGACTTAATGTCTGGATTTCATCAAATAGAGTTAGAAAAACACTCTAGAAATATAACGTCTTTTTCGACCAGCAATGGTTCATATCGTTTTACACGATTACCTTACGGATTAAAAATAGCGCCTAATTCTTTTCAAAGAATGATGACAATAGCTTTCTCTGGATTAAACCCTTCACAAGCTTTCTTGTACATGGATGACTTAATTGTCATCGGTTGTTCTGAAAAACACATGATCAGAAACTTAAAAGATGTTTTTGACCTGTGCAGAAAACACAACCTTAAATTACATCCAGAAAAATGCTCTTTCTTCATGCATGAAGTGACATTCCTAGGTCACAAGTGTACTAATAATGGTATTTTACCAGATGACAAAAAATATGAAGTCATAGAAAAATACCCAGTCCCAACGGACGCCGATAGCGCAAGAAGATTCATTGCATTCTGCAATTATTATAGACGTTTCATTAAAAACTTCGCCGAATATTCACGGCACATAACAAGATTATGTAAAAAGAATGTCAACTTTCAATGGTCTGAGGAATGCCAACACGCATTCGAATACTTAAAGAAATCTTTAATTGAGCCCACTTTACTGAAATACCCTGATTTCAATAAAGAATTTTGCATAATTACAGATGCAAGCAAATACGCATGTGGTGCTGTACTAACACAAAATTATGGAGATAAACAACTCCCAGTTGCATATGCTTCACGCTCATTCACCAAAGGTGAAAGCAACAAATCTACAACAGAACAAGAACTAGCAGCAATCCACTGGGCAATTACATATTTTAGACCATATATTTATGGCAAACACTTTATAGTTAAAACAGATCACAGACCATTAACTTATTTGTTTTCAATGACAAATCCTAGTTCTAAATTAACAAGAATGAGACTTGAATTAGAAGAATACGACTTCACTGTAGAGTATCTGAAAGGCAAAGATAATTTCGTGGCAGACGCCCTATCAAGGATAACAATATCCGACTTAATAGACATGAACAGAAAAGTCCTGAAAGTCACTACCAGGCAACAAAGTAGACAAAACAATTTCTGCGCAGAAAATAAACAAGAACTATTGCCAAGGCAAAGTCTTGAAAAAGCTTCTAAGCCCAACGTATACGAAGTCATCCAAAATGACGAGGTACGAAAAGTAGTGACCTTGCGCATAACAGATTCCATATGTTTATTGAAACAAGGGAAAAATGTTGTAGCAAGAATTGAAGTTAGCGATTTGTATACCAATGGAATTCTCGACTTAGGTCAGTTCTTCCAAAGGCTTGAATCAAAAGCCGGTATATTAGAAATCAGCCAACTCAAAGTGGCACCGAGCGAAAAGGTCTTTGAATCAATTTCAATAGATACCTTTAAAAATATGGGCAACAAAATATTAAAGAAACTAAGAGTAGCGCTACTCAAGCCGGTGACCCAGATAAATAATGAAAAAGAAAAAGAAGCTATATTGTCTACATACCATGATGATCCAATTCAAGGAGGTCATACTGGCATAACAAAAACTTTAGCTAAAGTACAGAGACACTATTATTGGAAAAATATGATACGTCATATCAAAGAGTACATTAAGAAATGTCCAAAATGCCAAAAATCGAAAATAACTAAACGATTAAAGACCCCAATGACATTAACAGAAACACCAGTGCATGCCTTTGATAGAGTGATAGTAGACACAATAGGTCCACTACCTCGATCGGAAAATGGAAATGAATACGCAGTTACGTTAATATGTGACTTAACAAAATACTTAGTATCCATTCCAATTCCGAATAAAAGTGCAACAACTGTTGCCAAGGCAATATTTGAAAATTTTATTCTGAAGTACGGTCCAATGAAGACGTTCATTACGGACATGGGAACAGAATATAAAAAACTCTATTATAAATGACTTGTGCAAATATTTGAAAATAGACAATATAACGTCTACTGCACATCATCACCAGACCTTAGGGACAATAGAACGAAGTCATCGTACATTCAATGAGTACGTTCGTTCATATATTTCAGCAGACAAGACTGATTGGGATGTTTGGATACAATATTTCACTTATTGTTTCAACACTACACCATCAGCAACGCATGAATATTGTCCATACGAACTAGTCTTTGGTAGACTACCAAGACAGTTCATAGATTTTAACAAAATAGATAAGGTAGACCCCTTATACAATATAGACGACTATGCTAAGGAAATAAAATTTAGACTAGAAATAGCATATAAAAGAACTAGAGTTATGTTAGAAAAAGCTAAAGCTAGGAGAAAACTAGAATACGACAAAACAGCAAATAATATAGATTTTAAAATAGGAGACAAAGTTTTATTAAATAACGAAACAGGTCATAAGTTAGATCCAGTGTATGTGGGCCCATATACTGTAGTAAAGATAGAAGAGAGGGATAATATAATAATTAAGAATAATAAAACTAAAAAACAAACAGTTCATAAAAATAGGTTGAAAAAAATCCCATAGCCAAACAGAAAACTTGAAATAGGATTGATCACCCTTTTTCAAGTAAAAACAACATTTTTTCTTCTCTCTTTCTCATATAAAATAAATACAAAAATTAAAGAAAAATCTGATATTTTGAATGATTCATTAAACAAGTCGACTCAAAAAAAAAAAAAAAAAAAACAAGTAAGAACGTTGCAGTTAGGCGCAACTAACAGCGATATACTTTGTTCCCATAGGTGCATCTTATTTTTTTAATAAACATTTAATTAACGAAATATTTCGGCAATTAGAAAACGTACATGGCAAGCAACAAACATTTTTCCTACACATACATATAGATTTACACATGTACACACTATACGAGTATACACACAATTTTCTATATATGCATACAAAAGTTTGGATGCCAGAATATTCTAAGAATTGTGACTGAATTGGGAATTTTTCGATCGTTACTTTAGTTTTGTCAAAAGGCGCTCTAGCAATGCCTTATTTGGTTTTAGTTAACAAAACCCAGGTCAGGGCAGTGGCGCTGGTGGTAAGCGCTATGCAAGCTATACTTAGGTGCGTGGGTTCGAATCCCGCAGAAAACTTCTTTTTCAAAAATTATTTTTTTTTTATTTTTTTAATATTTGTATATTTATTATAAAATGCTTGCTGCCAATAGATAATCATTTATAAACATACGCATATGAATTGTGCATTTAAGTAAAAACTAAAACTGCTTTATGCTTTCCGATTTGCGACGCTGTGTGGCAGACAGTTTTTCTATGCATGCATATATGTATGTATGCATGTGTACGTGTATACTCATCCAAAAGTGTATACATATTGCAAGAATTGCGATTGTATTGTTTTGTGACGTCACAAGCTGCTGATCAGCTGGTCAGCTGATCAGCTGTGAATTTATTTAGGTTTAGCTAACGATTACATGTTGTTTTCAAAAGACCCAGGTTCGAATCCCGCTGGAAACTTTTTATTTATTAATCAAAAACTTATGAATTTTATTTTTTAAATTCATTAATATTATTATATTTATGTTAAAATGCTTTTTGCCATCTTAGCAATTGCTACTAAGCTATTATATGCATGAATTATGCAGTTGGCCACAACAAACTTCTTTGCCGATTTGCCACGCCCCCAGTGGGCGTAGACGCATAATTTTTTGCCAGTTCTTAGAAAGGGCCGAGGCTAACATGCCTGCAAAATTTGGTTGCTTACTTTCCAAAAATGCGAAAATTACAGGGTATTTTTCGATATGCCACGCCCCCAAAGAGGCTGAAAAATTATTTTTGGGGCATCGATAGAGGAGAACATTAGTAACTCAACCATCCAATTTTCAAGCTTCTAGCTCTAAAACTGTAGGAGATATAAACTTTTGCGGTTTGCCACGCCCCCTGTGGGCGTAGATATATCTACCATAGCTTATTAGTCTTGGGTTGTCAACCCGAGTATACATGCAAAATTTCAAGTCTCTAGTGTCAATAGTTTTCAAAATATAGCACTAATTTGAAAAATCACTATATATTCAGGTCCGATTTGCCACGCCCCCAATGGGCGTAGACATAAAACTTTTTGATCGATCTTCTTAGAATCATAACATTAACTCACATGCAAAATTTCAGCATTCTAGCTTTAACGGTGTAGAAGATACGTATTTCCCGATTTGCCC